>JAMKCH010001137.1:0-76208 GCA_023653785.1 Ophioderma brevispina
ATTTATCCAGTCCATCGTTCTTTATCAGAGTAGGGGATGTCCGGTGCAGCCGGTACCATTAAGTTGCCATCTCTCATATCATGTAGAGACCACCACCATACCCATCTAACTGAAGAAGGCACCTTTTTATGATGTTTACGCACAAGCAATTTTGAAAAAAGGTTTAATCAAACACAACACACACAATACGTGCATCCAAGACATACATCCACAACACACACCCAACCGACATCAGAGAATTTTGGATTAATTAGTGTGTACCTCCTGCACATTTTTCAAGCGACAAAAAATGATCTTGGAAGGATTCAAGGAAAACAATTTACATATCTCCTCACAGACCCCCCACAGTGTCCTAACCTCGACGAATCAGTATTATTTGCCAATTAAAAACATGACATAAAATACACTTATACAAACAACTGTAGCTAGCTGTTTGTGGTAATGCATGGATCACAATTAAGTGTTGGTACCGTTTTGTCAAGCGATGTAGTTAATGTCACAATTGCCTATGGTCATTTTAACCGGAAGATACCAGCAATTTAATAAATCCTGATTTTTTTTACAGGGTCTGTTACGATATTTGTATAGGACATCCCGTTGGGCCATCTGAAAAGTCAAGTCTTAAGTGTCGCGAGCGGTGGAGCGTGACGTCAGAGTCATGACCTCTAATTTGCATGTTCTTCTTACACCCAATACAGCTATTCTTGGTGCTACTGATCACACATAAAGAGTAAACATAACAAATTGGATCATTTTAAAGAGAATAAAATTAATCTTTCGGTGCTTCATCACATTTGCGCTATTAAATGAAGCAGTAGCTAGTTTAGGCCAAAGCATGAATAATTTTGTTCAACATTTTTGCTTATTTTTTGTTTTTTTTTGCCTTACCGGCTGAATCTAAATGAAAATTTGTCCATGACGCTATCAATATTTTCCTTCATTATTTTCCAAAAATTTGACCCCATATATATGACTAACACTTACACCTGAGAAAAAAATGTTTTTCCTTCTATAGTTTTCGCATAATTGTAATTTAGTTGACCAACTCATATCCGTCTTTTTAACCAATTTTGCTACTTTTTGGCTGTTGCCCCTTACAACAATAATTGATCGTTATATGCAACCCTTTCGAAAAAGTTGTAATATGTCATTCCGGTTAATATATGATTAAATGGTTCTTAATGAATAAAAATGGTCTATTTGGGCATATATCAAACTTTTGGGGGTGTATAGGACCTAAACGTAGTTCCGCAAATGGTTCTAAAATTTTGAAGAAAGCTTTGAAAGTACCTCTGCTGAGACAATCTGGTTTCTAAGAACCAATATTTTGAAGAAAGTGCTATGAAGTCCCTTTCTCTTAAACCTCCAGAAAACAGCCTTTTAACATCCATACGGTCTACAAAGGCAAAAATGGTTCTGAAAGTGTGTACTAATACTTCTGGTTTTCATTCAACCATTAAGAAGCTTCTTTAGAGAGGGCTAAAGGTTTTTTGTGTAAAAACCATCGGTTTCCCTCATATCCTGTGTGCATATAATGAATGCTGAAAATGGCGTAGCTTGAACATCGTGCACGGTTGTCCATACAGTGAGCAGAGAAAGTCTTCTATAGGATATCAGACCCAGCCACGGCCGTAGAATCTCGCACTTCGTAGATTTTCACACCCTCTATTGAATTTTTAAGAATAAATGATACTTCGGGACAGCATCTGTAATTGACCCTCCCCCCCCCCCAAAAAAAAGTCCGATTTGCCCACATGATTGCATTTTCAAGCTACTGTCTGTTCAATTTAACTTTGATGTCCCTTTTTTTTCTTAATGCTTTCCAAAAATATGTTTTCGAAAAAGTCATACAAGAACAGTTGCTATTCATCATCGGACTTAACATCGGACTTAAGTTTCAACTTGAAAAAGAAAATCTTTTGGATTGTTATTTCAATTTGCAAACAAACCTGACTTTTTATGTTAAATTAAAAAATCATCAATCAAATTTTATTTTCGTTTCGTCTCAACATTCAATTTACAATCATATACACCCCTCTCCCCCCCCCCCCGACACAAAAATAGGAAGGGAGGCAAAAATGGGCACTGGAGAAGGAAGAGAAAGAAGAACGAAAAAAATAGGGTGAGAAGGGGAAAGAAGAGGGAAAGAAGGGAAGGAGGAAAAAAAAAAGAAGCATGCAAAAGAGAAGGGAAGGGCGAAGGTTTACCGCTGGTCAACCCTTGCAGTTTCCATGATTAGCAGACTAACAATACAAAGATCTTCTGAGAAAACCTTGCATTTAACGTACCAGATTTCGCATGATATCGAAGAGTGAGTTTTCAGAAGAATTGATGGTATTTTTTGTACGTTAGAGTATAGGCAGTATACCTAGAGGTGTGAAACCTGTTATTCTTAACTATCGTTTTCTCTCGTGCCGATATGATAAACAAAGCTCCTTGTCTTGTCATCTTACCATTCACAACTTTGCAGATATAACCGACCTTGTCAGGCGGCTAGGTAATCAGTGCGCCGATTTTCCTTGCTGGAAACATCACTCACCTACTTGCATTCCGAGCAAGAACTGGGAACGTCTGTCTTTGAAGGAACGCTGATAACAAAACTTGTGGAAGTCTAAAGGCCTCTTTTGCCCTGCACCACAAAGGATTGAATGGTGTGAGGAATTTTCTCGATACATGAAAAGAAAATATACAACCTTTGAAAAAGCCATCAAGCCATAGAAAAGAAGTGAAACTTTCGGGCATGATTCAGTCAACCTTGCTGAGCTTGAGGAATAGGAATACTCTTCTGACGAGAAAGACAATCATCAAGCCTTATGTCGCAATGACGTGTATCTGAGTTTTTTGGAGCTTGAGGAATAGGAATACTCTTCTGACGAGAAAGACCATCAACACTTATGTCGCAGTGACGTGTCTCTGAGTTTTGTTTGTTTTGTCCAGAATATAATCCCCATTGCCTCCACTATTGGATGGTGTTGCTAAACTAGTATTGGAACGAACATGCTACCTTGCAGATTCATAACACATTGTATGCGACAGGGTTGATGCGCCTTCAATCATGATATAATCTGTCAGGGTGCCCGGGGAGACCACGAGAGTGCAGAGGCAAACATCTGCCTTCAGATTTCCACAAGTGTGAGTTATCAGCGTCCTTCAAAGACAACAATTTCTCATTTTTCTTGGTCTGGAATGGCAAAGCGTATGAGGGGTTTCAACGCTAGTAATCACACTTTACATACCTAAAACCCCTGACAGGTCTGCTATATCTACGGAAGTTGTGAACGGAAGTTGTTAAAGACTTGAAGTGTAACGAAAACCATACATGATGGACACGCGCCCCTGTTTCCATGTGAAACTCTTACCTGGATAATGCCCACAGCCCCATAATATTATACAGATGCATTCATACACTCAATACAAGCAATTTCGATTACGTAGGACAGCTCGACAACCCCAGATGTATATATAGGCCTACTAGTTTGACATTCTTCTTTATATGCCTTGCCATTCGCGCAAATTCTTCTATTATTCTTAAATAAATAGGAGAAATACGATAACGATTAATAAACAATGCACGCGGAGATCAGGTAGGGAAATACGGGTGCAGTGGATCAAGCAATATCTTAGGTCGCCAAAACAAACAGAGTCATGTCAAAGTATGCAGTTATTATGGTATAGCATTTGTCATTAGGCTCTACTGCTGACGAAGATTGTCTGATCCCTTGAAACTTACCTGTCTCAATATAGGACATTTTTAAAAGTTGCATCATTTGAATGATGTTTGGATAAGGTTCATTTCAAATTTGCACCATGGATATGAGTCAATCCCTACTTTATATACCATCACATCACAGATCCGCCAAGTTCCCACCGCGTAAACAGAATTCATGCAAAACGTTCAACAAGTGAACATGTTACAATGATGTGATGTAGAAAATATAATTGCTATTCATATGGATCTTGAATCGGAGACCCATGATGGAGTTTTTTCCGAAGACGACAACCAGCCAATTATCAATTATGTGGTTCCATGGATCAATGTACACTCCAAGATGTTTAAAAAAACAGTCAAATGTCGATGATCTTCAATAAGGATGCCTTCATTTCTACTACTGGACGGAGATATTGCTCTCTAAATGTAAACGAGGTAAAATTTTCGTCCCCTCCCAAAGGAGTGAACGCTTCTAGACCTCCAAAATGCGTGGTTTGTACTTAAAAGAGTTAATTCCCACTCAAAAAGAGTACATCACTCCAAATAGAGTGGATTTCCACTCGTTTGAGAGTTAAATGTAGGACACACTTTGAGGAGTGAAACGGAAGGACAACACACTAAAACGGTGGAAATCCCACTCTGTTTGGAGTGATGGGTGGTGCACTCTTTTGAGTGGGAATTCACTCTTTTTAAGTAGCAACCACTCATTTTGGTGGTTTAAAAATTTCCTCTTTTTGGGAGTGACTTTTCACTCGTTTGCATTTAGAGAGTGAAGATGACGAAATGGCCAGTTCTGTAAGATCCGTCTGCAGTCTGTCACTAATATGTTACGATGCGGCATGAGAATTTAATAAAGTAGCATGACGTAGGCTTAACTGTTAGTAACAGTGATTTCAAGGGGTGTTTTGAATCAATCCCACAATTGCAATGCAATGTGCCCTGTACTCTGCTGTACAAACATGTCGACTTATGTAAAAAGTGTTCCAAAAGTTTAAGACCAACCGGGTGGGGGTGGGGGGGGGGGGGTTGGGCTGGTGGGGGGTGGGGGGGGTACATTTCCATGATCATGCTAAAAGTCCTAGGTACAAACGCTTTGTGGGCTTTATGTGTTAAGAATTTGGATGTTTTTGGTGAAATTTCCAAAACTGTTTGCTTGAGGGATTGACTCGATGCACCCTCTGAGGTGAGGTCATCCCTGTATCAAATGTGAATATCGCATGCTGTGACTGTATGGGTCCCCGGGGACTTAGACATAGGGAAGTGTTCGAGTTGTGGCGGCCCTTACGACCCCACTGTTTGTGCCCCCCCTCCAGCAGTTCTATAAGACCCCCGCCCCGATTGAAGCATAATTCATTTCTTAAAGGTCCTCTTTTGAAAATGTTTGCCTCTGACTAAATTGTAGCCCCGAATTTTTAGTTCAAAACCCCCGTTTCCCCCTCAATTTCCTCAACCTACTTTCATTTCTAAGGCTTTGCTTCAGAGACAAATTAAGTTCCCAGCCCCCAAGTTTAGAAGTCGGGCCGCAAATATGCTTACCAAAAACAAATAAACAGTGATAACCCTTCGATGATTACTAGCAATGATCTGCCCAACATCTGTGAATCATATGCATAATGTTTTTACACCCGAGACCTTTTGTCCTCTTAAATATCTTCCGACACCGTTCAGAGTCATTTTGCTTTAGAGAACTGTTAATGGTTCTATTCTTGAAAGGGCTGTTAATTTTCTTGGTCGTTACGTACTTCATAGAGCTTTCCTCAAAATTTTAAGAACAATTTACATCCATTTTAAGGTTCTACGAGGCCAAAAGGTTCTGATGGGTGCTTGAAGAACCTTTTTTATTTACATTAAGAACCAGTAATCCATATTACCCTGAATGACAGATTTACACCTTTTTTTATCGAAGGTGCTTATGACGATCAATTAGTTGGTTTCACGGCAACACCCAAAAAGTAGGCAAATTGGTTAAAACACAGAAATTGAGTTTGGTCAACTTACAATACCAATACGCACAAACTACAGAAGGGAACATTTTTTTCTCCAGGCGTAAGTATCCTATATATGAGGTCCAATTTTGGGAAATATGAGGAAAATATTGTAGCTTCATGGTCAAATTTTCTTTATCTTCAGCCGGTAGAGCAAAAATGCAAAAAGTGAAAAAATCATCACTTTTGGCCTATAACTAGCTCCCTGCTTCAATTTAATAGCGCAAATTTGAAATAGCACGAATAGATATTTTATTCGTATTCTCTTAAAATGATACCAAATTTGTTATGTCGTACTCTTATTATATGTGACCAGTATGCAAGAATATGTATATTGGTGAAGAACAATGCAAAATTTAGAGGTCATAACCTCTGACGTACGCTCCACCTCTCACGGCACTTACGAGTTTTGCTTTTCCAGATGGCCCAATGGATGGGCTATATAAATATCGTAACAACGACACCTGGTAAAAAATCAGTATTAAATTGCTGGTATCATCCACGATCTAGTGTACATGGCACCCCCCCATGGGAAAACAAGGACCCTGCTGACCTTGTAAATAGATTAAAGATGTGCTTGGATTTTTGTGTGTGTGGTAGTGTGTACTTGCATTCTTAATGCAAGGCAATTATAACTATCTATTATTAGACATATACTTCCGAGACCTAACACAAAAAAAATTCTTATTGAACCAAGGTCCGCTGAAATAGACACAGTTCCTTGAAGTAGAATAATGGGATTTATTCTGTGTTTGGGTTTAGGACTGATGATGCGATTCCTTTGAAGTCCTTGGAGTATAGGTCATACACAAATGTGCTGTGTGTTTGTGTATGTTGGTGTATGTATGTGTACATGTGTGTGCATATGTGTGTGTGTGTGCATGTGTGTGTGTGCTTGTATACTATATATTTCCAAAGACCAAACCCAAAAGAAAAAGGTTTTCTTTTGTCCTTACGAGTATAACCATTTCATGTTTACATTACACATTACGATCTAAGATGCGGTTCCTTTAATTTTCTCTGACGTATAGATGACATTTACGTGTATATGCATGACGTGCAAGTGTGTGCCATGTGTGGGTGTATGTGAAACAATTTTGTATTTTTCTGTACATAAACTGACCAAGGGTGTGGTTCCTTTGGTGTCTTCAGAAGCATGACACTTTCATGTGTTAGTGCATGTGTCACAATTTTATATTTTTTTCTATCCTAAAACTGACAAAAATGACAATATGACGACCTACAGAACACTGTGTGAAGAAAGATGACAAAAAGAAATGCTAATATCATCTAAAGGAACCAGCACAAAAATCAACTTTTGGTATAAGAACCATAAACCAATATAAGAAGTTCATAAGATCAAATATAGCACCTTTAAACTGCACAAAAATTGTACTGAAGAGAAAATAACTTTGGAAGCTATTTTCTCAAATTAACAATAAATGGCTTGATTTTATAAAGACACTATCAGTGTGATTGAAAAATATTTGAGATTTTTTTTAAAATCGTTTTTAATAAAAAAAAAGTCTGTAGAATTCTCATACGTACCTTTTCCAGCTGTAGAATTGACAGAAAAGAGAAGAAAAAATCGGCAGTGTTCCAAGATTACGATTCTCCATTCAATTACGTGTTGAGTATTAAGTGTCCGTGGGACATAATGACTAAATCTCCGATTCTGTCCTATTAGGTTGCTTCTAGTCTTATCATTGCAGGGTATGTTGATGTTAGGATCCTGCATGTACATACATGCAAAATCTGATTTTGATGATTATTTCGATTTGCTGATTTAGCAAATACTGATAGGTCTTTTAATTGAAGGAAATTCCCTTGGAAAGTCCATCGGTAAGTCTACTCTGGGTCAATTGGTGAACTTGCGTTATCTTCTAAACCAAAAAATAATCCACATTTTTTTTCTTTGGATTCTTAAACCAAAACTTGCAGGGGAAAAAATATTTTTTATAGAACTTGAGTTTTAATGTTTCTACTCCCTTCAGACAAATTTCTGTAAGGTTCAGACCTTTACAGAATAAACCATTTCAGAATCAGTTTTTGTGTTTTTGTTATGTAGCCTAGGTAAATAATTCAGTATCAGACGCTGCTTTTCAATGATGCCAGGGAGCCAGGACGGTTTGGTACAGCAGGGGGGGGGTTTTAACCCGATTACAAAAACAGGCATTATTTTCTCATGTACATTGAATGGAACGATGGCTTAATGCATCTCTATGAAGGACGGGGGTTCTCATGGTTCGTTTGCCCAAGTCCAAAGAACCACGAGGAGAGAAGCGGAATTTCAGCTTAGTCAATAGTTCTTATACAATTAAACCCAGAATTAGTACCCGATTAAATCCTATCAAATGGCCTCACAAGATCGATCCGGGGACCTCCTGCACCAAAGGCGAATACCCTAACAGTGGGCCACACTCTCCCACATGTAGATGATCAAAATTGAAGCCCATGGATTAAAATACTGGGCAACCATCAAAATGCCTCTTTAACGACCCACCAAGAGCAAAAAAAAATCGCAGGCGTCGAGCTAGGACAAAACAATTTAATTCTGGTTGATCAAACATCACTTAGCCGAGCAAAAAAGTGCTTTATTTTTACGCAGATCTAGAATGATGCATGCAGCCGTCGTCAAGGGCTTCTTGCTCATTCGGGGAAAATGAAGGGGAGAAAATGTATGGGTAGTCCATGGTCATTTGAGAAAATGTATACAGGCTGTTCCACAAAAAAAAATGTTAACACTCGGACCGACGACATTTTGTAAAAAGAAAAGTACGCATGGGTCTTTGTTTGGATCCCTTTTAAAGCCAATAAAAATAAGCTGTAACTATGCCATTATTTTTAATTCCAATTCCGATGCGTTAAAACAAAAAACAACAAAAAAAAGATATGCTTCATCAATTAGAGAGGGCAAAATCAACTTTGGTCCGGATTCTGCCTTAGGACTGTTAGACATTTGGAATGCATGAGGCAACATGAATACACTTGCCTTCAGAGCACATCTTCTTTCCATATTAAAAGAAATTAAATAGTGTTTTGCAGTGGTTTTCTATTTAAGAAAGGATCTCGAGATTCCTGCCACCGTGTGTTTTACCAAACGTTCTTCGTTGTATCTACCACAAATGCTCGTTCTAAAAGAGAAATGTTGGCTTGAGTTTTGCTATTCTGGTCTGGATCTGTATGGCCTGTCATTGGGTGTCTTTATTTCAAATTCTGCCCTGCTTATTAGGTCCAGGTAGGCGTATTATCAGAAGTTCTCGTTTGTTCTGGTTTCTTTCGTGTTTTTGTTGTTTATCTGCCAATAGAATCATAGATTTTCTTGGGAATCCACTAAAGAAGTGTCTGATTGTGGTTAATTTGGTTTGGTAACATTCTGGGTATTTTAAGCGATTTGATGGGCTAATAACTCTGCTAATGAAAGTAAACTGATCATATTTGAAAAATTATGTATTGCTGATCCATAAAGACAATGCTCCACTTTATGACAATAATGAAGTTCAAAATGGATTGTCAATATCTTCAATAGGCTCAGTTACCATCAAAAGGGACAATCAATAACCCAATTTAGTAGGTACAACAACTAAGGTTTCACACAATCTTCACAAATGTAAACACTGCAAATCGGACCAATCCGAATTTGTACTCTCCTTTGTGACGAAGGCATATCTTTTGTTCCACATATAGCATTGGAATGAAAGAACGGCAAAATAAAAGCTTACTTAGTTAGCTTTAAAATCATACCCACAACAGGACCCATGAGTACTTTAGTAATTTACAAAAAGGTCTGTGTTCCGAGTGTAACCATTTTTTTGGGGGGACAGCCTGTAGACAAAAACTGAGAGATAAAAAGGGGAATGCATGTAAACTGTTTAGCAGAAGATCAAGTAAGAATGGATATTTCTATTCTCTGTTACTCTAAGCCTGTGCGATATATCAGTCAGTGTCTGTGTATTGCATGCTGGTTGTTTTTCACATTTATTTTTGTAGAAATGTTTTTGTGTAATATTCACTTTTTAGACAATGGCCCTACCCTCTTGACAGAACCCTGGGGGAATAGTTTACATGGTTAGTAGGGGCAAGTGCCTTCCTACAAAGACCCAAGCTGAGCTACTCTAAATCATCTAGAAAAAACTATGTCCCAAATGTTGACCTTTTTTGTGAAATGTTGGCCTTTTGACATTTCCCCACCCCTTGTCACAACCCGGGGAGGGACCTGGGGGAATGAATTACTGGTTAGTAGGGGCTTGTTGCCCTCCTACAATATATTAAAGTTTGGTTACTATAGCCTCACCTAGAAAAAGATATTGCCAAATGTTGACTTTTTGGGCAATATGACCTGTTTCTACCTGTAAACAGACCCAGGGAGGGACGCTGGGGGAATGATTACATGGTTAGGGGATGTTGCCCTCATACAATATACCAAAGTACAGATGGAGTCCCATTTATGGTCCCATTCTGAACTGGCTGTGTCCTTGCAAGCACTTTTTATTACATAGTTGAACCAAATCCTGAAACCACACAAGCCATTACCAATGACTTGTGGTACGAGCAACAAAAAATTACATAGGAAATAGTGGTGTGTATTGTTAATATTTTTGCTAAAATTGCAACTTTTTAGACACTGTACATGTTGATATTTCATAACGCAAACTTGCTTAACTTCAATTTGCTCCGCTGACATTTTCTACTGGATTTAGAAGCTAATAGTACATTTGTTGACCAACAATGATCTCAAATGGGCTTCTTGATTCTAACCTCATTGAGTGGGTATTGTTACCTTGATCAGGAAATGCCATGGAAACCGGAGATAATATGCATAGATGATGCATCCTCCAAAGGCTCACTTGGTTTCTTGAACAGATGATGGGGTTGATGTTTAATAATAACAATGTCACCATTGCATATTAAACTCTTTCATGATGGTGGATTTCTGTTGAGGTTATATCACCTAGGTCAGTGGCTTTGAGATGGTTCCCCAAATGACCATAGGTGATTTGGGAAGCCATCTTAAAAGACCAGGCTTGTTTCGGGACTCAGTTGAATGCATTTTTCATGATGATTCAGCTTAATGGTAATAAAATGCCTAATTTGGGCATTTGGGGAAAACAATTTAAAAAGTGTCTCTAGGAGTTATAATCATCTGCAAGGCCCTTGGGAGAATATTTGTCAGGTGTTTGGATTTCAAATGTATGATTTATAATAAAGATTTTACTTGGTGAAGAAACAAATCCGAATTTAAAATATATCAGGAGAGAGCAACCTTTTGGTTCAAGGAGCAATAGAAACACTGTACATAGATAATTTTAACTTGTTTGTCCTTGTGTTGGGCCCTGGTAAGCTATCCTTGAAGGACATCTTCATATCTACAAGGAGTGGGTGAGTGGGTAACTAGTATGTCCAGTGAACACGTAGACTAAGAGCAAAGACAAGTGCTTGGGTGTTTATAGTTGCTGCTTTAAAGTAAAGGTCTGAGACATGTACAACGGCAAACACTTAACTGGTGTTTATTTGCCTCCTGTCTTTATTTAGCATGTGGAATAAAATCCATAAAAGTGACTATTTACCCTTTAAACCCTGGTAGATCTTATAGGTTATAACACCGTAAGCAGTGTTTTTTGAGATGCTTCCATCTTAACCCTATCACCCTGGTAGTTTCTGTAGAGGTTATAACACTAAGTCAGTGGCTTTTGAGATTGCTTTCCATCTTAACCCTTTCCACCTGGTAGATTCTGTATAGGTTCTAGCACATAAGTCAGTGGCTTTACCTCACTCCTGGCTTTCCATCTTACCCCTCCAACCCTGGTGATTCTGTAAAGGATTATTACACATAAGTCAGTGGCTGTTTGAAGGATGGCTTCCATCTTCGTACCCTTTCAACCCTGTAGATTCTGTATACAGGTTAGAACACATAGGTCAGTGGCTTTTGAGATGGCTTCCATCTTAACCCGTTCAACCCTGGTAGATCTGTATAGGTTTATAACCCATAAGTCAGTGCGTTTGAGCTGCTTCCATTATAACCCTTTCAACCCTGGTAGATTATGTAGAGGTTATAACACATAAGTCAAAGTGGGTTTTTGAGATGGCTTCCATCTTAACCCTATCAACCCTGGTAGATTATGTATAGGGTTAATAACACATAATCAGTGGCTTTTGAGATGCTTCCCTTAACCCTTTCAACCCTGGCAGATTCTGTAGAACACATAAGTCAGTGGGCTTTGGATGGCTTCAATCTTACCCCCTTCACCCTGGTAGATCCTGTATAGGTTATATCACATAAGTCAGTGGTTTTTAGATGGTTCCATTATCACCCTTTCAACCCTGGTAAGATTCTGTATAGTTTATAACATATAAGTCGTGTGTTTTTGAGACGGCTTCCATCTTAACCTTTCAACCCTGGCAGATTTGTATAACACATAAGTCAGTGTCTTTTGAAATGGCCTTCAATCTTACCCCCTTCAACCCTGGTATTCCTGTATAGGTTTATCACATAAGTCAGTGGTTTGTTTTAGATGGCTTTTCATCTTAACCCTTTCCACCCTGCTAAACTCTGTATCGGTTATACCACCCTACAGTCTTGTTTTTTAGATGGCTTCCATCTTAACCTTTCCACCCTTCTAAACTCTGGTATCGGTTAAAACACATGTCATTGTTTTTTTTATATGGACTTCCATCTTAACCCTTTCCACCCTCTTAGATTCTGTATAGCTTATCACACATAAGTCCATTGTTTTTTTAGATGGCTGCCCTCTAACCCTTTCCACCAGCTGCGAAACTCTGTAGAGGTTATAACACATAGCATTGTTTTTTTAGATGGCTTCCATATTAACCTTTCCACCCTCGGTAAACTCGGTATAGGTTTACACATAAGTCGGGCTTTTGAGATGCTTAGGTCATTTGGGAAGCCTCTTAAAAAACCACTGACCTAAGAAAGGGGCTTCTTGGATCATTTGAATGCATTTTTCATGCCTGATTTATACTGTCATGAAAATACATTTATTTTGAATTAAAAAAAATTAAAGGTGCAACCAGAGATTTAAAATAACCAGGTGTCCCGAAAAATGTGAAATTCTGATTTGGGTACTGGTGTAACGCTTTCTATCAAAAATCCCCATCTGGAAGGGATTGTTTTGAGAACCGTTTCTTTGGTACAAAAATTGTGAACATTTCTATTGTTGTATAGCGAGGCAAAATATGAAATTCAGCCTATGTTTTATATATTGCAATAGAGGGCAATGAAAAAGCACATTTTTTCTCTATTTAAGACATTTCTGTAGCCCAAAATACACGTAAGAAATAATGAGTGTCTAATCTGTATAATTCTATTATGACACAATATTGGGTGCCTAAAATCTCTAGTTGCACCTTTAAAGTGTTAAGAAGAGTATTTTATGTGACTTCAGCCCTCTATCAGACTTTGATCTTGTTACTTTCAGAATTTTTTGGCATGTTTACTATGCAAAAAACGGAAGGTGGACAAACCATATATTTTAAAAGATCGGCTCTGTGCATATGTTAGGGGACAAAAAAAATCACCGGTGCCGGTTGACCTTTGTTTTAAAATGGCCTATGAAGAAGGAGCGAATAATTTCCTTTTGGAAAATTCAATAATTTCATGTGTGACTAGTAATTAGAAAATATCTTCATTTAGGTCTTAGACATCAATGCCAATCATTCTATATAAATAGTCTGACCATTTTGGCCAAAAGAAAATCAATATTTACCAACTTTGATTTTCCAAATTAATTCATATGCTAACAATTATTTTCTCAGGTACGTAATTTGCCATGTTGAAACGGGTTTTAAAGTTAGTGAACATTAAACTTATTAAATTAGGCATCTGAAATTAAAGCCATGCTTAGATGTGGTAACATGATGTGCCCACCGGATTTTTTCCTTAGAGGCCATTTTGTGTGTGTGTGTGTGTGTGGTTGCAAGTGTGCTTATGGTAATTAAGGAGCATACCCTATCCTCACCTTGGACCCCACCACCTACCCATTCAAAACCTGAAATTTGGTGTTCAGTATTTTTCTTAACTCATCTGCAAAATATTTAGCTGGCTTCTCAAGCTAAAATATGATATGCTTATGGCTACCTGAAATTATTGGTGGAGGAATATATAGGCTATTTGTAATAAATGTTATTGCTGCTGGCATTAAAATGGTAGGTCAGATTAAAATGAAATTTTGGAATTAAGGTATGATGATGACGGCATTTGACAAGAAAATTATTATGTTGTAATAGAGTGGGTCACCTTCAACTGGAATGCATGGGCAACTGACAATAATATTCCAATTGTCTCTGTGGGTACCACTACCATTTCATATAGTGAACTTCAATTGCAACCATCTTATCTTTCCTGTGTCCATGTTTTTAAGCTGTTGGTCTGTTATTTCTGGGTAATTAGGTGACCGAAATTGTTTTTGAATTTGCGATTAGAAAAAAAAAACAACAAATAAACACACAGGTTTCTAAAGTTCATGCAATTACAATCAAAGAAAACATATTTTCACATAGCTTTTTCCAACTTAACACAAAACTACACTAATCTAAAGAAAACTAAAATGAATTTTGCTTGGAATTTTTAAACATTTTGACATTATTTTTTGCCCTTTCATGCACTTCTGAACTAGAGTGAAGAGAAATGCGCTAATTAAGACTGCAAAAATACTAATTTTGTGAGGTCTAATTTGTAGGAAAGCCAAAAAATAGCAAATATAAAAACAGAATGTTTAAAATAATTGAAGTGCCAAAGGTTAATCATGCAAAAATTACAACTTACAGTAGATCACTAAGCCATCCAGAATGAATTTTATAGTTTATTAAAAACATTATACATTTGTGATTACATATAAAACTTAAAAACTAAAAAATTAAACAAAAACAAAAACAAAACTCTAAGGACACTTTTGGCAAAATGACAGGATGAACTCCTGCCTGAACTAAATAACGCTTTCTCTTTTGCATTTCCTGAATAAGAACATCTATAATATCATCTCAAAGGAAAAAAAATATTTGCAAGAAACACTAATAGACTATTTCTCTTTAATATTTTGTTTACTGGTCAAGATACTCTCTGATCATTATCAATATGTCCAAGAGCATCGATACACCTACAGTAGAGATAAATGCAATACACAGTTTTAACTAGTTGAAATGAGAGTAGTTTTAGCAATATAAAACTGGCATTTAAGTGCAGTGTGGGTGGATCTTGATTGAATTTGCCATCTTATTTTGTCTGAGAAATGATGATGTTTGAGATATGTGTGCCTTTGGTTAATAATAACTACTTCCAAGATATATATACCTATCTGGGAGTATGTCTACATGCTGTATTTGTTTACTTGTCTCATGTACATTGTTACATGGTATGTCTGACATATACATTTATTGAACGTATGTTACCTGTGCCCCCAGGCGCGTAGCCAGCCCGGTAGTTCCGAGGGGGCAATTTCCCGGTAGGTGCAACAAATGTCCCGATCACAAGCAAATATTTCCCGGTCGCAGGGCAAAGAATCCGAAATGGGGCTGATTTAACTTTAACATGAATATCCGTGTTTTATTTCCCGATTTCCCTTCAAGACTTTTTTCAGAGGGGCACTCTGCCCCCCCTTTTCCCCCACCTGGCTACACCAATGATGAGTGCCACCCCCCCCCCCACCAGTCCCCGGCCACTGTAACTTCTCAATACAAAGTTCAAAAATCAGGATTTAAAATTTCTCTAGTAGAAAAAATAATGTTTTTATATAGGATAGTCAATACCTTTGATAGCAAGGTGTATGTCAACCAGACATACCTTAGAGAGCAACTAACCCAGAACCCAGATGAATGAGAGCTTACACAGTTTCAATACCTTTGATAGATTTTTTTGATTCACCCTGTAGTCACTTAAATACTGTTTTATTCCGCACATTGGGAGAAAACAAAATTTATCCCCTGCAGAATAATGTTGTAACCCAGTTGGTCATTGTCGGCCCCTTTATTTTCCTTAGCAACGGCCCGTTTGTGCCAATTGCATGCGTAGTTACATCGGGTCAGGTGATTCAGTCGTCCATTCACAGTTGTCGTTTCTGACCCTTTGGCGCCATATTTGTTTTGATTTTGCTCATTCTCTGTCGGAAAACCGTGTAGGAAGGATCAATTATTTTTGGTCGGCAAGTTCCGATTGCGACAGTCTACATTCGTCTTCCTAGTGCTGTAATATTCCTAGTAAGCTTGCTTGAGAAGGAATATAGAAAATCGATTCCAGAAATGGTCTCTTGGTCCGGGGGGAAGGGGGAATCACATATGAAATGGATATGGGTGTAAGGCTGGTGCTTCCAAACTTAAGGGCATTCAGTGACGGAGGACTAAAAAAATAGGGGTCTTTGGGTTAGAAACAGCCAAAATGACCCAACATAGGGGGTTGGGGGATGGCAAATTGTCAAAATTTTCAAAAAAATGGGGTCTTTTTAGACAATTTTGCAAAAATTCCACCCAAAATAGGGGTCTTTACATGAAAATTTTCAAAATTATCCCCCAAAATAGGAGTCTTTGGGTGACAGTGGTAAAATTTTCAAAAAATATGGGGTCTTTGGGTGACATTTTCAAAATATATGGGGGGCCTCTGGGTGACAGCAATGCTGAAAATGGGGGGTTTTAACAGCCTTACATACATGTCACCTCCAAGATAGGAGTGCCCCCTCTCCTGGCTCTCAAAGACAATGATCCACTTCATCAAATCAAATAAAATTAAATCAAATCATCAATGCACCTGGAGATATATACAACTTACCCTTTTAATGGCTGAAAAAAGAGCAGAGTTAGCATATCAAACTAGCATTTAAAAGCAATGTGGGTGGATCTTGATTGAATATGTCATCTCATATCATCTAAGAAATTGTGTCTAAGATATATGCCTTTGGTTAATAACTACCAATATGATGGTTATCTATTCTGCTTATAAAGCATATAAGCTGCATTTGTTTGTTTGTTTGGCTCACATGTGCGATGTCTCCTACCAGAGAATATAACTAGCAAGTGTGTATGTTCGACTAATGTGGTTTACTATGATAGTTGATGGCACAATATCATTAATTTATGAAATGTGACAGTGTTTATGGACAGATCTACAATGTACAGGGTGAGTCAAAAAAAACTTGACCCGGATTGTGTCCACCATTTTGAGTTTTTAAATAATATATCTATAACGTATGTGATATCATTGGAAAGCCTATTTCATTATCTTTAATTTGCTGCAAAGATAATTCCAATCGGTTAAGTATAGGCCGAGCTACAGTCTTTTGAATCAAGTAGTCCGGTTTTCACCCTATCCACGGATTCCCATTTGAATGCACGGCGCCCGACTAAGCAAATGTGATTCCGTGGACAGTGCAGAAAACCGATTGCTGGATTCAAACGACTGTAACTCGGTCTATACTTAACCGATGTGAATGATCTCTGCAGCAAATTAAAGATACTTAACTAAGCTTTCAGTTGATATCACATATGTTAGATATATGTTACTTGAAAATTCAAATGGCGGACACAATCAGGGTCAAGTTTTTTTTGACTCACCCTGTATATACCATGTATATATCATGTATTCCAACAAAACCAACATTTTTAAGATTTGAAAATATCTGATGAAAATGCAAAAAAAAAAAAAATTTTCACAAGAATTTTTTTATACTGTAAACAGCTTATTGTTATTCTCTTTTGTCGAGAATTAATTTTGGCATATCTACTCCATTAACAGAATAAAGCACATGATACAAAATGGGTGGGAAGGGTGTAGTATAATTATGCCTTAATTTCTGCATAAATATATCATAAGGTACACTCATCTAACTTGCAAAATTAAAGGTGCATTTCGTGATTTTAGCACCTTTTGTTTTATTCATTGATCACTAGATATCCTTGAGAAAAGCTTATTCTCAAAATTTGAGCTGATCCCGATCTTGCGGTTTTGTGTTATGAGCAATTTCTCGTTTCCCACGGTCCCATAGGCTACTGTGCTGTAATTTCTGTAAAAAAAAAAAAAAAAAAAATAATAACTACCAATATGATGGTTATCTATTCTGCTTATAAAGCATATAAGCTGCATTTGTTTGTTTGTTTGGCTCACATGTGCGATGTCTCCTACCAGAGAATATAACTAGCAAGTGTGTATGTTCGACTAATGTGGTTTACTATGATAGTTGATGGCACAATATCATTAATTTATGAAATGTGACAGTGTTTATGGACAGATCTACAATGTATATACCATGTATATATCATGTATTCCAACAAAACCAACATTTTTAAGATTTGAAAATATCTGATGAAAATGCAAAAAAAAAAAAAATTTCACAAGAATTTTTTTATACTGTAAACAGCTTATTGTTACTCTCTTTTGTCGAGAATTAATTTTGGCATATCTACTCCATTAACAGAATAAAGCACATGATACAAAATGGGTGTAGTATAATTATGCCTTAATTTCTGCATAAATATATCATAAGGTACACTCATCTAACTTGCAAAATTAAAGGTGCATTTCGTGATTTTAGCACCTTTTGTTTTATTCATTGATCACTAGATATCCTTGAGAAAAGCTTATTCTCAAAATTTGAGCTGATCCCGATCTTGCGGTTTTGTGTTATGAGCAATTTCTCGTTTCCCACGGTCCCATAGGCTACTGTGCTGTAATTTCTGTCCGTTTACGGACAGAAAATACAAAATTGCGAATTTCTTACAGATGCGACCGAATTTGCATGTAAGATTGGGCACACATGGATTACTAAAGCTAACGGTTCAGATGACATAAAAATCTCAACATTTTTTAGGTAAGTCGGGGGACGAGGCTGTGGATCACGAAATGCCCCTTTAATATAGATTTCCACAAAAAAGATATGTTTCTCACCCATTAATGGATTTACTATAGTAGTTAGAAATAAGTTGTATTTTGAGATGGACACAATTCATTTATTAGACCACCCTGTATATTGAGAACCCCTCAATCTAGGAGGTAGAAATCAATTGGCCATGCCACAGCACCTGTATCAAATGATTAAATTCCTCCTACACAACCCAGCTCAGGTCACAATGTATTCATGTATGCCATGCACGCATGACGGCTTCCCAGGCATCCTCACTCAAAACATACGGTGGGCTAATTTGAATGCGTTGAAAAAATAGACCAAGTGTGTAATTTTTGAATGTTCACTTCTCTATCAAATCATGATTTTGAATTACTTTGGTATTGGTGAGTGGCATTAAATGTGCATTCTCCGATGTTGGCCTTAATCCAATCAATCATTCTGTCAGACGTGAGATTTGGGGATTGGTTGAAGCAAATGACATGTTACACCAATATCCCACAATGCAACATGATATGCAAATTGCATCTAGAATGAGGGCATGTGATGCCATGCAAAGCCTATTTCCAACACAAAAAATAGACTTTCATGCTCTTTTTATTGCAGAAAATGCACATATTTCAGGAATATTTGACATGACCTTGAAAGATCTAGGGACTCTTAAAATTCTTGAGCATGCTTTATTCCCAGGTACTTATATATTAAATTTACGGTATAGGTGCACTGCAATGCATTATGGGATTGGACATTGTAGAAATGTATTTTCCAACTTGCACCTGCAGACTCTTTTTGGCGGAATTCTGTTGTTTCAGTGAGTTGAGGTGTATTTACATTTACTACTAATTATTTTTACAGCATGCATTCTTAAGGGCCAGTTTATTACATGTATACTCCCATTACAGGAGGATTTCATTAAAGAAAGATATTCAAGTGTACTGAATGAACCTATATTACAGTGTACAATCACTTGTTATTTGTTTGAAAACAAATTGGATGCTTACTAATGTGCTTGACACACTTAGCCAGATAAGGCTAAAAACATGAGAACGAATGTCAATTTTTGGCATCCGTTAATACTTTTTTATCCTTTGGATGGAAGTTCATCATTATAGGTGATGTCCGTCAAAGAAAAAAAAAAAAAAAAAAAATTTTCCGTAAAGACGGCCCAAATGCAACGAGGAACATCGCGTCATTTTCCGGTAAGACGGCCCAGATGCAATGAGGGCCAATGAGAGTCATTTGCGCGACCAAAAATAGTTGTTGACGGCCGAGATCCAACGAAAAACATTTTCCGACCGGTACCACGTTTTCGTTGGCTCTCATTGCCTCTCGGCCGTGTTAGGGTTAAAGAAAGATATTCAAGTGTACTGAATGAACCTATATTACAGTGTACAATCACTTGTTATTTGTTTGAAAACAAATTGGATGCTTACTAATGTGCTTGACACACTTAGCCAGATAAGGCTAAAAACATGAGAACGAATGTCAATTTTTGGCATCCGTTAATACTTTTTTATCCTTTGGATGGAAGTTCATCATTATAGGTGATGTCCGTCAAAGTGACCGACTAATGCAGGTACACATTTTTTTTTGCCAGAAACAGATATAGCGAGATCCTGCCCTTATCCGATGATTATGTGTTTTGCCCTGTATGTGTCTGCACTTGGTCGTTTCCATCATTTCCAGCATGCTATCGTCTTTCGTGTCGTTCACTGCAGGCAATTTGGAAAGGCGGCTTTTCGCCACTTTTGACGGGACTCAGCTGATGAATGGCCATCTTAAGGATAAAAAAGGACAGGAAATGCATACCAACGGATGCATTTTTAAATCAACAGTTGTTTCCATTGCGTTGCTGATCCGGGTGAAGGTGACAGATGTATCATCAGATTGACGACTTGACAACAGATAAACAAAATGTGTATGCGTGCAGGTTGCATATTTATCCGGTACTATGTGTGACAGCGGCATATAAGGCACACACACAATTTTTACTAATAAATAAATTAAACTTAATTGCAGATATTTTCCTCTCTCCTTACACCCACAGTTGATTGGTTGGTATTAATCCAGTAAACACCTGCCAGATCAATATCTTTAAATATTGTGTCTTATAGCAAAACAACCAAAAAAGCAATGGTAGCCTGGTATGCGAGGTTGATGACTATGACTGCTACATACAGGTTGAGGTGTTTCACCCTAGCAGTAGGCAGATCATAATATTTTAAACATGTCTATAAAAACAACAATAGCAATGGTATTAAGTTACTGACCACGGTTTGTTATCACAATCTGCCAAAACGCCTGCATGGAATGGTGGCCCAGTAGTGATGTCAGCCTTCAGCTAGCAGTCAATAAAGGGGTATGTAGATTATTTTTTCCTGGAATCTTCAGGCAATTGTTACATAAGATCAAAGCGCTTGTAAATTTATTTCGCTTTCTACTATGAAATCATCACAGAACATTATTAGTTTCATCTAGCCGGCCGAGTTAGGCGCTCAAACCTATCTACTAGATCGTGATATTCCTCGAACAGCTCCCCAGATTTAGTTGGGTCGAAGACGAAGCAATTGACGATTTAAATTATTGGCCCGGGGACATCAAACCAGTGATCCCTAGGGGGCTCAAACTCACAATTTTATGGATCAAGAGAGTCCTGTGCTTTTTCACTAGACCAAATATTCTGCCTTTGCTGGGCAGACTTTTAAAGTCATTAATTAAAATTAATAAATCATTGACATAAAGCTACTGGGTGACGGTACTTAAGGAAAAGAGGAGGAAAAGGGGAAAAATGTTGTAACTATGCCGTACACTTTTTAATTCCAACAACGGCCTTCATTGGTTTATATTACATGGCATGGAATGTTACCTATGATTGTTAGCATGCATTGTACGGATACATAGAAAGATTTTTATTAAAGAGCATTTGAGGGGTTAATTTGAAAAATGTTCACATCATCTATAATGTTATTTCTGGGTTATAGGGTCCTTTTGCATATATAGTGTAAACTGTGAGCAGCTCAACATTTTTTGTCATGTTATATTTTAACACTTTTGTGGGGTTTAAGGTGGGTGATCTATCATGGTCCAATTTTATATGTTTTCTCCCACATGAAGCATTATCAACCAAAAAGATTTGCATTACAAATTTTGGTATTCGAAAATTGGGAATAGAATTGAGCTCATCTTTATTGATTTGAATATGTGGATATTGGTCACAAAATAATTTAGTGAGATGGCGTCAACGCCAAATATTTTTAAAACTCATAGGACCAAACCAAAAATATTGGGCATTAATCAGCCAACTTTATCATATTATGTTTTGGATCCCAATATTTTCCCACACAGGGATTCATACCAAAATAATATTATTAAATCAGTCCAGCAGTTTGGATATTAGAGCATAAAATGAAGACAAACTGGTTCCAAAGGACAATGGTGTAAATGTATCAACCACATTTGGAAATGTTTTTGTTCAAAAAATCAAAAGGGAAACATTTTCTGGGCCTCATTTCACTGGGGGTGGTAATGAGAAAAATTTGCACTTCTGCATCAGTTTTGGTAAATTTTAACATGCAAAGGATCAGTAACTCACACAGCCATGCTTTGTTATGTTCTACATGCTTAAATTTATTGATTGACAGGTAGATTAACATCTCAGCTGTATGTAGCAGGTCATTGTCAACAACTCACATACCCGGCATACCATGCTTTTTTATATAGACATGTTTAAAGATAATTAATCTGCAGGGGTAGGTGTTGGATTAACAACTCAGCCCGTGATGAGCGTCATAGTCGGCAACTCACATACCAGGCATATCATTGCTAATGTTGTTTTCTTTGACTTGTTTAACACTTTCCCGGACTTTGGGTCGCTTCTGGGACCCAGATTAACTTCAGTGGTTCCATTGTTTTAGGCCAGTCAACCATGACAATTTTCAAAACTAGCGAGCGAGAGAGCAATTTTGACCGCAGACAGCCCTAGATGTTCTAGCCAGGAATGTCTCGCCGCGGAGGCGTTTATCAATGAAAATGCAACCGATATCGCTCATGTTGCCCACACATGTTGGCCGAATGGGAGGTCAAGTAATTGCAAATCTTTATCGCTTAAAGTCTATGGTGTGTGGACTTGTGAAGGAATATGCCTAGACACGGGTCCGGGAAAAGGGTTACGTATTGATCTGACAGGTGCTAGGGGAGTATTACAAGAAGCGGCTCGGGGTTGCTAGCTTACCCCACCAGGTAACCCCGTCAATCAAGAAGATTATGTATGACGTGCGCGTTAATTCGTTAGATGAGTTATTTAATTATTACGAAAGAGCGATATTCTGCCAGCTCGAGTTTCGTGGCGTGCAGTATAGGCGCTCTTGTGATCACAGGTTTTGGTTCGATTCCCACTTCTGACGCAAAAGTTTAATCTATTATTTTGGGACTGCAATGAAAACTTCAAAGTTGGCTAAGCTGCGACTTACACGGTAAGTATAGGGTTACCTGGTCGGCCCCTAGCCGCTTGTGGATTAACACCTCAACTGTATGTAGCAGTCATAGTCAGCAACTCACATACCAGGCATACCATTGCTATTGTTGTTCTCTATAGACATGTTTAAAAATATTGATCTGACAGGTGGTAGGTGGATTAACACCTCAGCTGTATGTAGCAGTCATAGTCAGCAACTCACATACCAGGCATACCATTGCTATTGTTGTTCTCTATAGACATGCTTAAATATATTGATCTGACAGGTGCTAGGTGGATTAATACCTCAGCTGTAGCAGGCAAGGAAAACACCTGCAATGAAATTTAGTGTATTACTAGCAAAATTGAAAAATAGAGTCATTTTAAACAACCAAAATATATTTGAAATAAGAGGAAATGATTTCTTTTTTCAAAATGGTGTAATACTTTTCTTTGCTTGATTATTCATCTTCTAAAAGGGAGGAATGAATAACAGGAGATAGACCAGATACTTACATCAACAACTGTCTATGATTATCTCAAAGCTGATGTTGTCCATGCACCTGTTTTTTATAACGGCTGGAAATTGTACCACAAATGAATGCATCAGAGGATTTTGCTCGAGGATGTACTCATTCCTGCAAAATTGGAAAAGGGAGAGGAAAAAACATGCATGTGGCATGTTGAGTAATAATTTGCAATTCTCATAAATAACTAGATGAACCCATTTTAAATGTCAGAAGCAATGAAAAGCAAATACATTATAAACAAGCATTGAGTTTGTTAATAAAGTGTTTAAGTTTTCAGAAAATAATTAATTTTGAATATTTGAAGGAAAAAAATACCTTTAACTCCAAATAGAAACATGTTAACTTCAACCCCCTGGCAAGATGTCATTCTGGAACATGACCTCAGATGACCTTTGATCTTGTTCCAAGACCTTTGACATCATCCACACATGAAGGAACCCTATTGCATCTTAACCCCAAGTCTGGTGTAAATTGGACCTAAATTTTTCAAAGGAGACGTGAAAAACGAAACCTAACCAATCTGGAACACACACATGCACATATGAACATGCACGTTGTCACAAAACTCCACTCTGCTTTTCAAACCAGGGGGATAAAAATTAAAATGCTTATAGGATTTCAAAGATCTTGAGGTCGGTTCCTTCCTTTAAAAAGGTGAATAGATTACCTTGCTTCTCAAACAATATGATTTTGTCCCTTTAAATGGTCCATAACACTAGACCATTTGGTACTGTGCGTTACATTGTGCCCAGCACTGTGCCATTTCATCAAGCATTCCATCAATCGTGATTTTGTTCACCATTACCACTGTCATAGGCTCTTTACTGAGGTTCAATGAGGGTTAGCATGTATAGGCCAAAACCAGTTTGGTTCCAATTGAATCTAAACTTATCTCATATGACCTCTGACGTTGGTATGTGACCTTGACCTCATCAACAAATGAGGGATCCACATTGCCTATGACTCAATTTTTGTTTAATACCCATTAAAGTATTCGGATATTACAGGCGAATGTTAACCCGTTTTCAAACCAACAGACTACATCAACAACGTACAACAACAGATGACAAAATGATCCTTATGTGTCTTCATGCCGCAGGTAACACAAAACCATTGAAATGCATTTTTTTTCTTTCCTTGGTACTTGGCAAAACTGCTGCAACATCATGAAGGTCCTTATACTTAGTATTACCCTGGGTATACTCATCTTAAAATGCCCAGATAAAATTACAAATCTTGCATGACCTGGCATAAGTGGTCACATCCAAAATTTATAACATCAACAAAAGAAAACAATGCCCTCTTGGCTCAATGCGCACCATTGTAATTTATTCATGTGTTCTTGCTTAATAACAGCCCTTATCAAAATGTGGTTTCTCCCTCTTAGTTTCATTTGAATTCTAGTGAACCATGAAATGGAGGGGACTTTAAAGAGTACACTGGGCACATTTGAAAAATAGTGGGCTGCCTCAAGATTTTTTTCAAAATCGATGATTTTGCATGGTTGTAATGGCTTTTATATACAAGCCCTATCCCGAAATAAGTAAGACCAAATCAGCTTTCCTTATAGGGAACAGAACGATTTTATAATTAGCGTCCCTCAAGCGTGCAGTGAATAACACCAATAATAAAAAAACCCTCACTTAGTCCGCGATGAATTGAAAAACTATCGTCCAGTGTCAAGTCTGCAGTCCGCTCAAGTTGTTGAGAAACATGTGGTCAACTCCATCACAGACCACATGATCATAAATAAAATAGGAGAACACTTCATCATCATATCGTAAGCACACAGTCTGAAACTGCCTGCTGAAGGTCCAGGAATGACATTATGTTTCCATTCACAACCGCAAGGTGTGTCTAGTGCGCTTAGATCTCATGCTGCTTCGACACTGTTGACCATGGAATTTTATTCAGCAGGATGGAGTGTGAGATTGCTTGAAGATTCGCGCTTTAACTGGATAAGATCTTATTTCAGTGGCAGACGTCAATAGTTGCATGGATGGTGTGCTTTCAACAAGCAAGTCTATGGATTACGGACTTCCTCAAGGCTCAACTGTCGGCCCCTTTCATTCACCATAATACAATCCCTATCGGCAGAATTATCAGCAAATACAGACTATAGTTACCATAGTACGCTGATGATATCAAATTATATACTGCTTTTGATTCCACTAGTACTGCTTCAATACAAGCTGCTCTTTCATCCCTTACTCCTGTATTGATGATATCAGAAACTTGATGACAATCAACATGCTAAACTCAACAATGACAATTAATTTTTTATTGCCATCGCTCTGAGTCTCCTCATAATAAATGCTGTTTGCCTTCAATCACACTTCATGTTGGTCCAGACATATTCATCCTTCTGACACTGCTGTACCTTGGCGTTATTTTTGATACCCATATGTAGATGTCTGCTCACATATCATCTCTTTGCCAGTAAATCAATGTTCATCTGAGGAACATCTCTCGTATCCGTCGATATCTGGATTTGGAAACCTGTAACAATGTTGTGCGTTCATAGTTCTGTCAAGATTAGACTATGGTAATGCCCTCCTTATGGGAACAAATGCCACTGATATTTCAGACTTCAACGTCTCAAACGGTCTGCTAAATTGATTTTTTTGTGCCACCAATTTGATCACGCAACACCATTCCTTAACGAACTGCACTGGCTGCCAGTAACTGACCGCATAACTTGTTACGATCATTCTTTATGTTAACAAATGTCTCCTGAGATGGCACCGGCATATTTAACATCTTGCCTTTCCTTGTACTGCCCAGGTCGCACAGGAGTGCGTTCATCTCCATAACACTCGTTTGTAGTACACAGCCTTCAAAACAGGACACTGAAATCTGCCCTTACAAGAACATTCTTCCTTTGACAGCTCCATCATTGTGAATAGTCTGCCATTGACCATCCGTAATGCCAAACTCACTTCCTGTGTTCCAAAAGCTCTCAAATCACATTTTGTTTCCTCAATAATATGTTCTCACAACATGTATATTATTTTGTTCTTTTCTCAGTTTCTATTGTACTGGCTTGTTTTTGATCTGGTGTTTATGCGCGGACATTGAAATGGCCGCTATAATAAGCCTTATGATGTATTATGTAGTATTTGTAAAATATCTCCTGTCTTCCCAAATGGCCTAGCCTATCATGTGAGAGCAAATTGAAGAAATTTCCCTATTTGTGTAAAATGTGCATTGCCTCTTTAAAGTGACTGAAATTTTTGTTCAGGATTACAAATTTCTCTCAAATTTCACTGGATCAGTAGTAGAACCACCTACTGAGAACGTCTCGAAGGTTAATGGACAAACGGTGCAAAATAAAAATGTAAACCTTTTTTTGAACTTGCCTGCTATCGAATCGTTCCCCCATGAGAAAACCATGCTTTGACTTTCTGGTCGTGCACGACAGAAACTACTAAATCATCATCTTACTACATAAAGACGGCGTATCGGCTTATCACTTCAGGTGTGATCTAATCATTGGTAAGCATTCCAATATGAAAAACCGGAGGTTCGAGAACAAGTGTGGCGCTTTTCTGGAAGTGTCCTCATGTCTCTTAATGGCAATTGACCTCATGACTTGACATAGCATATAATACATGTAGCTTACATGAACATCACAGATGATTTGGGAAGGCTGTGAAAACTCCTGTTAGGCAGATTGACCTTACTTGATAGCAAGTGGTGTGTGTGTGTGTGGGGGGGGAGGTGTTGTCAAAGTGGGATTTTGGTAGAGTTAAGAAATTATAAAATCTGTGTAAAACTTTGCACCTTTCATCCCCAAATTGGTAATTTTTTTATTATTTTGTTTCTTTCATGTTATTTTCATGCAAGGGGGAGCAAAATTCAGTGGCGTAGCTAGAGGGGGAAAGGGGGGGGGGGGGGGTGGGGGGGGGGGGGGGGGGGGGGAGGTTGGGGGTGTGCGTTCTGGTTTTTTGTTCTGTGTTGTTTTTCTTTGTTCTTTGGTTTTTTTTTTTTTTTTTGTTTGGTCTTTTATCCCTCTTTGCTTGGTTTTTTTTGGTTTGTGTGTCTTTTGGGGAGTTTATTTTGTGCTCTTGGTGGGTCCAGAAACAGGTGTGTGTCACCGTGCCCTCCTTTGCAAATCCCGCCTGACAATTTTGGTTTTATCGCGTTTATCTCTTCTTAGGTGCTAATTCTTATGATTTTTTGTAAACTTTACTTGGTCGCCCACTGACCAGTCCACTTTAAACTCTATCCTTTGCCGGCAATCCCGGCCTGCAATTGCCCTGCCCCTGATTTTTCAAGTGAACCGACAGGCTAATCTCAACCATATGAAATCAAATATTGGGGGACACTGCCCCTTCCCCCCCTTACCTACCGCCACTGGCCCAATTTCATTTGCTCAACAGTTGCACTATTGTTGTCATAGCAACTCTTCAAATGAAAAAAATACCGGTTCAAAATGCAAGTTAATTAACAGGTTCAGTTTGCAGGTTTTTTTCTATCTCAAGCACATAATGCAATGCATCATCAGATTTAAAAAATGATATCTTATTAAATAATGTATTTAGTGCACCCATTCATATTACACAATTACGCACATAAATATGTATAGATGTTTGGTAAGACATCATAACACGCAAGAAATGGTAGATTACATGCCCTTTAGAAAGAGGGTGCGACTTAACATAAAAAAAATACATAACACACACAAAAAAACCAATAAGTAAAGAATAAGTTACCCAAATCCGGGAGCGAAGAGATATGAATCAATGAGCTGTTTTTTTAAGAGTTGTTGTAAAACGCTAAGATGATGACTGTTTATGACGGAGATCTAATGAATTCCATAAGATGGCCCTTGAACCGATGGTATTTTCTGCGAGCTTGTGTTAGTCTGTCTGACAAAGGTCTTATATGATCGAGGGCATATGGTGGACTTCTTGTCTGTCAAGAAAAATGATCATCTAAGATGTTTGGAGGAAGTTTGAGTCATAATGGTATTTATACATGAACTGCACCGTCTGAAATATAAAGGTCGTGAATTTTAAGCGTATTCATGAGGAAAAAGAGTCGGTTATGGCGAGCCAATGGAATTTTACATGAACTAATTAATCTGTTTTTTGCTTTAAAAACAGAGACTGCAGATGAGAATTATTTTTATCTGCCAAATATATTGCCACTAGTTTGATGTAAGGAAAGACACGCTTTATACAAGTGTCGTGAAATCAAGAGGAAAATTGTTTAACTTCTGCTAATCCCGTTATATTTTTGATATTCATTTTTTGTAACATGTGAAGTATGTGATTTCCATGACATTATCATATCAAGTTAAGACGCCTATAAATTTATTTTTATTAACTTGTTCAGTGGCTTATTGTCGAGATTAATTTTAATATCAATTGGAGGGGGTGGGATTATCCCTTGTTTCGAATACCATAAATTAGTTTTTAATGTTTAGTGAAAGTTTATTTATTTTAAACCAGTTAGATATAGAGTTAATTCTTTATTTAATGTTGATCTCAAGTAATTTGGGTTCTTTATTGGAAAATAAGATATTGTATCATCCGCAAACATAATCAATTGTAAGAATTGGGAGGCACTGAGGAAGGTCGTTGATTAAAGTAAAAATAAAAGGGGTCTTAGAACTTTGAGCCTTGAGGTACGCCGCAGCTGATGGAAGAAGTGGACTACTGGTGTTGATTATAATCAACGAATTGTTTACGGTTCTCTAGATATTTTTAATTCCAAGTATTGGCAGTACCTCTTATCCCATAATGTTTAAGTTTGTTAATAGAATTGTGTGGTCAAGAGTTTCGAAAGCTTGACTGAGATCTAAAAGATCCCATCATGCAAAGTTTTTTGGCGAGGATGTACAATTTTTCGTAGAGTTTACTTTGGGATTTTTGCCCCCCCAATGGGGAAAGTGGAGTTTAGTTCTGAAGCCAAACTGGGCAGGAGTGAGGATTTATGTTTATACTATAACGCTATGATACGATTTTAACTTAGTTTTTCAAGAATTTTGGATAATGCAGGAAGGATGGAGATAGGCCTATAATTGTTGAAGTGTGCTTATCGCCAGCTTTATAGATCGGAATTCTCTGCACGTTGAGCTAGAGGACCCAAACGGTGGACATAGAAAGATGGAATATATACATTAATGGGCTCATAATATAAGGCAAGATCTGTTTTACTATGTTTGAGCCATACCATCGACTCCGCCTGTGCTAGTTTTCATTTGTGAGGTGATGACTGAATGCTTCCTAGTAGTAGCAAGAGAAATATACTTTTGATAAGAGATTAAACTGGATTTATTGTTTAGAATTACTTTATCAGGAGGAATTTTATCAGTCAATTGAAGTACCATGTTGGTTGAAAATTGTTTGATTTATTAGCGATTTCGACTGGAGCTTAATTTCAGAGCAGTAGTGTCATAGTATGCGGGTGGTTTTTGGTGATTTTGTTCTGCCAAGAAGATTATTTAGAGTTTGCCATTTTTTTTTCATATTGTTTTCCGGTTGGCATCCAGCTCTGCTGTTGATTGATTACGTTTATCAATGCGCAAAGACATTTAGAGTAATTGGCATATTTGTGTATTTAAGTTTATTATCGTTTTTAGGTTTGGAGCGGTATTTCGAATAATTTATCTTTAGTATTAATTGTTGATTAGGCCCAACGTTATCCATGGTTTCCTGGGCGTTTTGCGTTTGTAGTATAATTTTGGTTGATTAATAGGACAGGAATATTAAAATATATTGATAGCTTGTCTTGAAAAGTATTAAAAGCTGTATCAGGATTGTCATCGTCTGCCACGTTAGTGGATGTAGTCCCATTCTTTAAACCCTTGATGTTGCTTGGCTTAAGTTCACGTGACTGTTTAGTCATCGAATTTTGTTTGTTAGAAATCTGGAATCAGAATTTGAAATTGATAGAACAAACTGGACATAAAGTGTTGTAGTTCTTGCTAGAGCGCCTGCCTTAGCTGTCATTTATTTCTAACCAATCATGGCAGAGAATGTTTGTTTTGCCCATGCCTTGCTAATCATTTGAGTAACATTTAAGAGGAACTGAATGGTTGCCACCTGACCACGAGGGGGGGGGTGGGGGGGGGGGGGGGGGGGGGGGGGGGGGGGGGGGGGGGGTGTTGTGGCTATTGATGCCTATTAGGTATCAAATTAAAAAACACATAATCGGGCCCTCTTTTTTGCTATTTAGTGTTGAAAATAGGCGAGCGGTCAAGCCTCAAAAGTGCTTTATTTTTATTCGAGTAAGACCCCTCCCCTCAGTACAACAAACACAACCACAAAAGGCCGATTATATAGGATTTATGAAACTGATGGGTTGTGGTCAAAAAATTGGTAGGGCAGGGTATTTTTTGGCCAAAACCCTATTTTTGGGGCTAAAATAAGAAAACAGTTTTTTTTTCATTTTAATCCAAAAGCACAAATTCTGATACATAAGTACCTTTGTGGTTTTAGATCTACATTTTAAGCATTGCATAAAAAGGCCAGATGATATTTTTTTATGCCCAAAATGCATTAGAAGGACGTTATTTTTTGGTAGCAATGTAAATTTTTTTGGCTAAAAATCACAAAATTTTTCTTTTTTTATAATATTTAAATATGGAACAAAAACACCACAATTGTAGGTAGTAACATCATGATTTTTATTGCTAATATCGGCATATTGTGTGGCAGTGCCATACAGCTTTGGCCGCTATATTAATACTAACAATTGGCTAGAAGGTATTTTTACCATAAAAACTGCCTTTGTGGTGCACAATTGAGAAATGATAGTAAATTTAAAAACTAATATTTTCGGCTCATATAACTGAAAGATTAACCACTTAATTGTTACCTTTTTTGGTAGACTTATGTTGTATTGGTTCACAAAATAAGTCTTGCTCAACAAAAGTGGGAATGGAAATTTAGGTTAAGAAGTCCATTTTGGCCTAAAATAAAGCAAAATATGAAAAAAATGCTTTGTGGCAAAAACGTTATATGTGATATACAATGATTACTTTTTTCTGCACATCATAAAATTTACATTCATTCCTTTTCACTTATTCCATCTGCAAATTTTTTAAAGTTACTAATTCGATACCCAGGGGCCCGTTCCCCAAACTTGTATAAAAATGCAATTTTTCTTATAAGTCAAAATAAATGAAATGTGTTTAAAATGGCTCGAAAAATCAAATTGCGCGACCTACTGGAACTAATTTGTTATTTTTTGGCCTTACCGCATTTGTGATGTGTGTTTTTACAGGTTTTTCAACAGATTTGTAACGTTTTCTTGCTTTTTGAACTGGTCAATAAAAAAGTTGTCCAAGAATTCAATAAAAATAATTTCCGTGTAGCGCATGGCTTTTTTCGACTAAAAATATCGCAAAGCTTTAGGGTCTTGTCCCTGTTGGAAGCTGAGACACACCAGTACATTTTTTTCCGTAAGAAAGTTTTCAAGACTTTCCCTTCCTGTGTCAGATTGTAACATGTCAATCACAACTTTTTGAGTCATTCCTGAAACCCAATTTTGATGCATTTCTATGTATTGGCGGTGTCTGTGGATTTGGTTGCTCCTGATCACACACAATTGAAATGCTTCTTAATTGTAACAATTGCATGCAACTTATTAGCTTTTAATTTTAATCTAATCTTGAATTTGTCCTTAATAGCATTCCAATTAGATTTTAATTTTTAATCTGAGAATTAGAGAGTAATCTTGCTCTGGAGGAATCTTTTTTATGAAATGGACACCCTTTTTTTCTCGTATCATTAGTGAATGGACACCTTCTAACTATAAGGTTATTTGCAGCCATGCCCCGAACCTGAAAGATTGATTTAATTATCCAACAAAATTCTCTTTGAAAGACAATATGACAAACAATTACTAAAATTGAAAAAGGCAAAACCCTAAAAGAGCTCAAAAGGCAAAAACCCCAGATTTTGCGAATGGAGTGAGAATAATGTTAGTGTTTTTGTTTTGCCCCGACCATAATATTTGGTTTTTTCTTGTCCCCTAAAGGTTAAATTTTCGGTACAAAGGTCCCTTGTTGTGCCATTATTTTTGCAAAAGTATACAAACCTTTGTAAAAACGCACAAGATACCGTTAAAAATCACACAAAAATTTATGTGAAATCTTATGCCAAAAGTACAGTACCGCCAAGAAACAACATAACAACTGTCAGGTAGCTATAACACTTCTACTTCCACAATTTTAATTCAAGTTGTACAATTTTATCTTCCGGTATCAGTGCATGTTTATTGCCATTATATTAATGTATGAGTTGTAACCTTCGTTTTATCCAAGTGGATGTCTAGTCTGAGGTAAGTAGTGGGAAAATGCCAAAATGACAAAATTTAAAAAAAAGTACTTTTACAATTATTTTGCAAAAAGCATACACAAGTTATATAAAATTGCACACGATTTTTTAAGATAACGTAAAATCACACAATATTCCACAACATCCCACAAGATTCTGCTAAAATCACACAATTCAGTCAAAATTTGTAAACTCGCCAATGATTTTCCTAAATTGCACAGAATTATGTTAAATCGCACAAGATTCTGATAAACACAAGGTTCTGTTAAATCACACACAATTCTGTTAAATTGCACAGAGTTTCCATAAAATCGCAACAAATTACATCCAATCGCATAAGAATTTGTAAATTGCACAGGATTCTTTAAAATCACATAGGGCTTGATTGAGTCTTGAGAAATGATAAAAAAAAAATCGTGGAGGAATTTGGAGAATTGAATGAAATTTCACAAGATCATCTCAAAATCGCATAAATTTTCAAAGAATCACGGTTGAAATACATGTATCTTTAGGTTTTCATAGACTGATTGCGATTTACCACTTTTCCCCAGTGACGTGGGGCTTTTTTGCTGTTGAGGTATGACATATATGACATAGTCTCTAAAATCTACTTAGATAGGACATGTTACACAGATCTCAAAAATCATATTTCTGCCCAGAAATGCATGTTTTTGACTAAATTGGCCCAATTTGACATGTTAACACCATACCTAAACTGAATGTCAATGGCATTTCAAGTATTTTCAGCTATATTTAGAGCATAAAACATGGATGTTTTAATGTGTAGCTGAAGTTTAACTATTATTCGGGTTTTAGAAACCTATTTGAGAGAAACGTATATTTTCAATCAATATCACAATAAACACATGATCTTCGGAGGTCGTAAGGAAATAGATAATGTCTTATATAAATCAAGACATTTTGGCTAAACGGTTAACTTAATCCACCCGAAAGAGTAAACATATTTTAAATTTGCAGGAATAGCTTATGAAAGTGAAGAATAAGTCTGTAGAATATTCTAAGCGAAAATTTGATAGAAAAGGAAGAAAACAACAGTGCCCAAAGATATGAATCTCCATCCATTTAAGTGTTGTTGTAAGTGTCTTGTGTTCCTTATTGGGTTGCTTTTGGTCCTATAACTTATGGGGTATATCGTAACCTAACTTGTTACGAACATGCTAAAATCTGATTTTTGACGATTTTTTTTATTTTCGTTGAGCAAATCATATTGCTCTCTGTTAGCTTGTTCTCCATCTAATTTGGCCCTTTCACTGCCAGTTCTCAAAGTGCTGGGTACTTTAAAAAAAAATAGGGACAGCAGTCCCGAATAGGTCGTCCGATTATGACCCTAAGTAACCTCTGAATGACCTTTGACATCCTCATGTGTTACCCTGCGTAAGACCGCTTGTCTCAATGTACAAGCAAACCAAGTATCCAAACGGTGTATACTAAATGTTTGACAAACACGGACGGCCACGCAGACACACGAATTATGCCGACATAAGGTCTTTCCGATTGCATTGGACGACCTAAAATGATATAAAACTTTGTAAGTTAATCTGTCTTTACTCACTCAAACTACTATTAATATAAAGCTAGGTATTTAAATTACTGTATCTTATAGGATTTCTCAGTAATTTCTCAGTACAAAATAGGTAAAAATGAATTTTTTGAATAATTTTGCCATTTTTAAACTAAAATTACATTTTTTTTAATCAAATACCTCTGCTTTTATCTTTCCTGACTGCTTTTGTAAAACATGAAATCAAAATCTACATAGAGAAGTTCATTACCACATCCAATTTAGTGCTTTAGATCCGTGTGTATTTCTCCCCGTTTTTCAATTTTTAACCAAAACAGGGATTTCTTTGCACTTTTGGACATAAACACACCTTCTAAAAGTTTTACAGGCCCGACAATATATGAAATGTAGATCTATAAAAACAATGATGCTACTCCGTAAAAATGTGGAGTAATTTTCCTAATTTTCCTTAATTTTTAGCCAAAAAGACCTTTATTCCCCAAAAAACACCCCAATTAATACACTTTTTACCCCAAAAATACCATCTTGACTATTCATGCAATCGATAAAATAAAGATTTATGATTAATAAAATACCACCACATCAGATCCTAGTGTTTTTGGTTTAAAAATAAAAAATCATGATTTTTCTTAATTTTTAGCCCCAAAATAGAGTTTTTTGGCCAAAAAACACCCCTGCCACCAAATTTTTTTACCACAACCATCATTTTCGTAAATTCTACATTATTATCATTCGAAAAAAAGTGGTTGTATTTTGTTGTACCGAGGGGAGGGGTTCCCGACCAATTTGCAGTCCTTACCGCTGCACTAAAATATGATGTAAAAATGTGAAGTCATAGTTTTCTAAAAGAAGGGGGTGTAGATAACACTTTTGTGATGCATTTACATGTGAAAACAGTAACTTGCAGTCACGTTTTTGCATGATTGACATTGCGTTTGTTCCAACCAATACATCTTTTTAAAGCTAAGGAATATTTAAAGATGCATTTTGTGATTCTAGGACCTTCTGTTTTATTTATGGCTCACTATATAATAGGTATCCTGAGAAAGGTTTTCTCCTACATTACGGTTGATTCCGATCTTGCAGTTTTGGTGTTGTGAGCAAATGTTTATATTACATTGTTAAATAGGCCACTGTGCTGCAATTTCTGTCCGTTTATAAACAGAAAATGAAATATTGCTAATTTCTCACGGATAGAGTCAAATTTGTACATAAGATTCTGCACACATGCATTACTAAAGCTAACAAATCAGATGATATAAAAATCTCAACTTTTTTTTTAGTTAAAAGCAATATCAGTGATTTGCTAAATCGGAAAATAAAAAAAAATCATCAAAAATCTGATTTTTGAATGTTTGCAACAAGGATAGGTATCCTAACGTACCCTACAAGTGGCAAGACCAAAAGCAACCTAATAAGAACAACATCGGACATTTTAGTCATTACTGTCCGAACGGACACTTATTACTACACGTAATTGTATGGAGATTCAAATCTTTGAACACCGCTCTTCATTTTCTCTCAATTTTCAGTTGGGAAAAATAACTTACAAGAATTCTACAGACTTACACTTTTAAGCTATTTCTGCAAATTTTCAAATATTTTGACTCTCTTGGGTAAATCACTGATAGTGTCTTTAAGTCGGAGGGATGCGTTTGCAGATCATAAAATGCCCCTTTAACACATTAAAGTGCATTCGATTGGTTTTGCCTGGCTACCCTAACAGATTGAGTGATTCAGTTCACTAAACCCTGTACCCTGGTTGATTTGCAAAAGCACCATACAAGCCATCTGGAGGAAAATCAATATAGACCAAGCGAGAAAATCCAAAGGAAATTGGTTCAAGTTTTTAAAAGTGCATTTTGTTTCAGTCATTTTTGGCTTTTTTTGCTCAACAAACCTTTTGCCAACATAACAAAATGTCCTCCAACTGATGTTAATTTTTTTTAACTTGGTGCAAACCAAAGTAGCTTTCAATGATTGATTTCAATTATGGTAGTTTATAGTAACATGAACTTTTTGGTCAGGAAATTTACTTGAAACTGAAAGAACTTTTTAAAGTGGGCACATTAGGCCCAAAAAAAAGTTTGTCTCAGCTTCCCGTGCACTTAGCTTTTAAAATTGGATTTAGCTCATAGCTCTATGTGGCGAGGGCGATTTTTACACTTTTTTTTTTGTTTACATTTTTTTTAAATTTAGGCAATACTCAGTACTTTTCTTGACACAAATTGTGTCTCAAATTTGGGACAAATAAAAAAGAAAAAGTGGATCTATATGGACTTCTAGTGTTTTTTCATCTGTTGGGGGGGGGAAAGTGTTTTATGCCTTGAAAGCAGAAGAGGAGTACATTGGAGTGGCACATATTGTATATTTCCAAAAACATCAGTGGCGCAAATTTAAAAAAAAAAAATATCGCAAGTCATAGCTTGTTTTGTAAAAAAAAGACACAGCACATAGCTTTTTAGCCAAAAGAAGCTGAGACAAAGTTTTTTTTCTTGAATAATATGTCTTGTTTACTCTCTAGAACACACTCTAGAATATTAATTGAATACATTCTCTCAATACTCTTCACCTTCAGTAAAACTGTTTTAACCTTTTCAGTCCTGGTAAGTCAGTGGTTTCTGAGGTGGCTTCCCAAATGACCTCTGGTCATCTCTCAAAATCACTGACCTAAAACTAGGCTTGTTTGTACTCATTTGATTGCATTTTTCATGCTGGTCATGTAAATGCATAAGTTTGACATTTTTTTTTGGGGGGGGGAATCTGAAAAGAAATGAAAGGTGCATGATGTAGAAATAGAAAAAAGAAAGAATTGAAGATGTGTGTTAATGAATAGCCCAAGACCGTAACTGATATCTCTCACACCCTGCACGTCGCCATTGTCTTTACGCGCGCACACCCAACCATCGTCATGTTGTTGCGCAAGCACACGCACATAAAAATCTGTGCATCATGGGTTTATATTATCAGTGCTACATTTCCCTATATTCCTTCTTGTTTTGTGTTGCGGACCCTTTGCAGAACTGGTGGCCCCAACATCTCTCTATCAACCCACCCACCCACTTATCTACCTATAATTGTACTGCATTAAGGTATGAAGATAGAAGGCAATTCGAATGACAAAATACAAACATAAAATGTCAGAAATTAATTAGATTCAAAAGATTTCCTAAAGATGGAAAGACTCTGTATTACAATAAAATGAAAGAAGAAAGAAATGAGCTTATGGTGAGAATGATGAGGTAAAAATCTTGTAGAACATATTTTAACAAGCAAGAGCTTTGAGACAAAATTACTATGGCCACAACAAAAACTTTCCTTTTGTGAGATGTCTATAAGGCAGATTTAGAACTGACATCTCATTGCAATAGTAAATGGCCTGACTGAGCCTGGTAAACCTTTTAATGGGAAGGGATTTACCCCTGGGTATAATTTGCTATTTATTTCTATCTGCCCAGGCTAAAAGGGTCAAGATCACTTTGTCCAGATTACAACTGCAATTTCAATTCCAATTCTAGATTTTCAGTGTGAATTATACGAAGGGCTATGGCATATATCTTTTAAAAGGACAGGAGGACATTTATAGAAAAGTGTGCCTCTAGGTTTTTTTTGCATATATTGCTGACCAATGTATCAGAATCATAAAACACCAAAAGCTTTTGTAAAAAGCTTCCAGGTAATTGTTTCACATACTTTCCGGTCATTTAGCGACAAATTTGTGAAGGCAGCACCTTCACTGGGGTTACGGGAATGCTGTCAAAGTTGATGGGTGGGGGTTGCCACCCAAGAATAATTTTATGGTACATTTAAAAAAAAATATTCTGCACAGTATGGCTCTAAAACTCTATGTTCATGTATACCTCGTATGTATTGGCGTACGCGATTGGTCAATACGCGTCACGTGACCATGTGTAAATAACCGTTTATACATGGCTGCCGTGACGAACGCCGAAAGTGGTCAAAGATCATGCAATTTCAGGCTGAATTTGATATGTAATGATTTAATTTTGTAAGTAATAGTTAGTAAACAAGTACGGTATACATGAACGGGGTTCATTCATAGGTTTTGAGTATGAAAGTTGTTTATGCCCTCGGGCAAGCCCTCGGGCATAAACAATCGTTCATACCCAAAATACTATGAATGAACCCCTAATTTACATATATAAAACTAGTCATTTGCCATCATTTCAAGCTGCAAACCACATGAAAATTTTCACCTATTTCCTGTGACAACTGACAATTTTGCCAACTTGAGGACTATATGACATCATTGTGATGCCATACTAGGTATATGTTGGTTCTTATTTAGAGGTATCATTTTAAAGAGGACGACCATAGCTATTCACTGGTATCAAAATCTAAGCATCGGGTGCTTTATAACAAATTTCCGAGGGTGGTAAACTGAAAGAATGAAGGTGCATTATGTAGAAATAGAAAAAAGAAAGAATTGAATGATTGTTTTAATGAATAGCCCAGAACCGTAACTGCTATCTTCTCACACCCTGCCGCGCCATTTCTTTAAGCGCGCCCACCCAACCATCGTCAACATGTGTGTGCGCAAGCACAACACCACATAAAAAGCTTGCATCATGGGTTTTTATATTCTCAGTGTCTACATTTCCCTATATTCCTTCTTGTTTTGTGTTGCGGACCCTTTGCCGAACTGGTGGCCCCAACATCTCTCTATCAACCCACCACCACTTATCTACCTATAATTGTCTGCTTAAGGTAATGAAGATAGAAGGCATTCGAATGACAAAATAACAAACAGAGAACGGTCGACATTAATTAGATTTCAAAAGATTTCCTAAGATGGAAAGACTCTGTATTACCGACAATGAAAGAAGAAGAAATGGCTTATGGTGAAATGAAGGTCAAAATCTTGTAGAACATATTTTAACAAGCAAGAGCTTTGAGACAAAAATTACTATGGCCACAACAAAAAACTTTCCTTTTGTGAGATGTCTATCATGCGATTTAGAACTGCCCTCATTGCAATCGTAAATGGCCTGACTGAGCCTGGTAAACCTTTAATGAATGGGAAAGAGGAATTTACCACCTGGGTATAATTTTGCTATTTATTTCTATCTGCCCAGGCTAAAAGGGTCAAGATCACTTTGTCCCGAGTAACAACTTCAATTTCATTCCAATTCTAGATTTTCATGTGAATTTACGAAGGGTATGGCATATATCTTTTAAAAAGGACAAGGACTTTATGAAAATGTGCCTCAGGTTTTTTTTTGCATATTTGCTGACCATGTATCAGAACATAAACACCAAAAGCTTTGAAAAAGCTTCCAGGTAATTGTTTCACAATACTTTCCGTCATTTTAGCGACAAATTTGTGACGGCAGCACCTTCCTGGGTTTACGGGAATCTGTCAAAGTCCTATGTGTGGGGGGGTTGCCACCCAAAATAATTTTAATGAACATTTCACAAAATAGTCTGCACAGTATGGCTCTAAAACTCTTGTTTACATTATAAAACTAGTCAGTTGCCCATCATTTCAGCTGCAACGCACAATGAAAATTTTTCACCTATTTCCTGTGACAACTGACAATTTTGGGCCAACTTGCGGAATATTGACATCCATTGTGATGCCATACTAGGTATATTTGGTTTCTTATTTAGGTATCATTTTCAAGAGAACGACCAAGCCTATTCACTGGTATCAAAATCTCAGCGTCGGGTGCTTTATAACAATTTCCCCGAGGGTGGTAAACACCCCTTGGTAAACTGAGTTATGTGAAAAGGCTGGTAAGGCGCGATTCCCAGTTTCAACGAGCAAGTATTGCCCTGGGAGGAAATCCTCCGACTAACATGGCGCACGCAAAAATATCTTAGCCACATGCAATATTCCACCTTTTAATAAACAAACCTCACACGAACATTTATACGCCGCACGGGAGAAATCTTTATAGCCAATATAGCAGTATCGATCAATATCGTCTTTATTGTCTGGGATCACTCTTTGGCCCTGGGGCCGTATGTGGTTGACCCGCTAGAAACCATTTATCTCATTTGTAAACAGTTCATTTATTCTTCACCCCACCTTTCTAAAATTTATGAGCCATCGATCATGAGTACCAATTACGAGATTACATTGCGTGTGAGTAACTCAGTCGTGCACATGGAAGGAAAAGGTCAGTGGGTTTATTTTAGATCATACAGACTCACACGGACAATTTTTATAACCTGTTTGCAAGTTTAAGCGTTCCCTCTTACACAATTCTTCTTGTGAAACTGGATCCGCCTAAGACGTTGGTTTTGAATATTAACAGTTTTCACTATGCCAACTTTAACAACAACGAACTCCAAAAGAATGAACCCTTGGAACACAATGAAAAATCCTTGCAACAATATGTCCTTGCCCAATTACAGTCCCACATTGACCTTTTACTTACTAATGAGTGTTAAATTACCTAGGTAACATTGTCGACCCGCTGATACTTAATTAATTCACACTAACCATGTTCAAATTGTCACAAAACTCCAAGGGTTTGAAACTCTCAATGTAAATTAGTCCATTATTTTACTTTCACTCAAATTGTTTCCGCACGGTGGCTGAAACTCTGAATACCCCCTCATCAACAACACCATTTTCCTCCACTTCTTATATTGGAGTGTAGACAACCGGAAGTCAACATTCCAGATGATGTTGATTTGCACATGATATTCAACGCAGAAATTTGTCAACAAAGATGACTTTGTGAGGTACCTCACCTCCGCGCACTATCCCTCAATGAGACTTTCCCCCACGGCACAACCTCTCCAAAACACTCCGTAGTGTATCGGAGTTTGAGCCTCACCCCCGGTTTTAGGGGATAAAACCGTGCTAGACCCTCATAAAAACCTACTGGAGTTTAAGACTCCCAATGCGTCCACAGGGTAAAAAAACCCAATCGACACAAGCCATAGGTTCAGCCTCCGTGTGGACAACTACTGAAAGCATTTAAATTGATTTGTTAATGAAAACTGCTTACAATTGGAACATTGATGTTTTTATGACCAGTCAATTTAAACATTTTTACAGATTACAGACAAGATTTATTATTGGGGGGTGGGGCATGTTTCATGGAATGGGGTTGGGGAAATGGGTTACTTTATATCCAGAAAATGATAATTGGTCGTCCACAAAGAAAGGGGCTAATGATAGACATCTGAAATGGCCATTCAGAGCTAGTATCTAGCTACTTAATACTTCCCTTCCTTCTTTTCTTCCCATTTATAAAGGCAAACTTTTTTATTTTTTTCAGTTTGAAGATTTCCCCATTTAAAACATTTGCGAGATTTATGCACATCACATCGAGTTTGGTAATTGTTTTTGTAAACTATACCTGTGAATGGTAATGCTAACAATTGTGCATGCATCATACAGTTAAGGGTTTTGTAATTAATTTGGGTATCCCCAATCCTAATTTCAACGGCAGTGCTAGAAATGTGGAAATTTCTGTCTGTCCGTTATGAAATAGCACAACTCAAGAAAATGATGCTAACTTGACTTGCGTGAACCAATGGAACAGTTTAATGGTCGCGCGTTGACATGTATATTGCATTATTCCCAGCCATTTCATTGAAATGACATTTACCAGCAGCCACTGAATTAGCGGAATCTATTTTTCTAATTACAAAATTCCTTCCTTCTATCCCTCTTTTTGCTACACAGAGAAAGTTTCATGCTTTACATTCACGGTATAGTTTACTAGCCAATTCCCAATTAAGGCAACCATGCAAAAATCTCAATTTTTTTTGAAACTGTTCACTTTTCCAAAAATGAGCTATTCTTGCTTTAAAACGTGCATGTATTTTCTATTGATCCATGCAAAGTGGCAGCCTAAAACAACATATTTAGTAATCCGAAATAAAAGGCCATTCAGTCATTATTACTACAATCATACATCTGTATGAGAGCTCTTTTTTTTAACTGGTCAAAATTCTGTGCAATTTAGTAGTATCATCGTTTGATTTTTTCCAAGTTTCTAAGACTATTATTTGAGAGTGTCATAGCATTGGTCATTCTATTAAGGGGTTTTCTGTTTTAGCACATTTGATTCAGGGGTGTCAAGCTTTTATTTTGTGATTGTTTAATTTTTTTTTAAAATTGAAACGCCAGGGCTACCAAGAGAAATTGCAGGCCAGGGTGGTCTTGTTGTTATGAACACACCCTTACATACAGCCCCGAAACCAGTTTATTCAATTTTTTACAGTTTCCTTTTTGTATGAAGCACTGGTCCCTTTTGTATGATCAATGCCATCTAGGACCCCGCCCGGGGCACATACCCCTATGACCCCCGTTCTTGGCAATATCGGAGCAGCAGGTGCTCCTCCTATGTCCACAACACCACTTTTTCAATAGGTGGTTTTGATTCTGTAACTTGACATTTGCGATTTTGTCTTATATCTTATCTCCGGAACTAATACGTGTAAGTAGTACAAACTATCCCTTTTTTTAATCCTTGGTACAAAGACAAACTCTTTGGTTACCTTTTACAGCAATCCAAGCATTTTTTTTTTTATTTTGACCCCAGTATTATGAATTTTCCCCCTCCGGGATTCCCGCCCACACTTTCAGGAGGGGCAACCCCCTGCAAATTGTTCATTAACCTTCAAAGAAGATAATCCACTGAGAAAATGATGCTCTGGCTCTCCATGGTCACGGAAATTGGCTGCCCAAATGACCCAACTACTACCCCCTTTATCACCAACCAACCCACTCAGCCACCCACCCACCCTAACTAAACTAGCAACAAACAAACAATCAAACAAACAAACAAGGGGTAAAATGGGTGAGGAAAACCAAGACACATTATTCAAATGTTTTTACTGCCGAATGATACATTATTCCGGGTTATTCCTTCATGTAATTTCTGTATGAAATAATTAAGTATAAGAGTTTGAATGTATTTATTGGGTTTATCCATATGGCTTAATTATTTCTTTCACATAATCATCCAAGTCGTACAACATGGAACACCCTTTTTTCGGCATACTGGACAAATCCCCCCCCCACCCTTTCTATTGGGGATTCCATTATCCAATGAATAAATAATAACCGAAAAACTGTCAATTTCCTTAAAACTAACAGTTGTTTAACATATTGATAATGTGCACCGTCTTTTCCGCATAAATATTAGCGTGTGCAGTGGTATACATGCATTGGAAAAGAAATGCGCGCATTTGGCATCACGCATTAGGAGTAATCGCGACCGCATTACTGCAGAATAATGGTGGTGAACTAACCACCAAAGAGTGCCTTTGTGAATAACGGGGCAGTGTATAGAAGGTAATGGAGTGATGATGTTAATAGTCCAGTTAGAGTAACCGATTCAATTAGTTGATAATATTTTAGGACTATTCCTCTTTAGCCCACGCCATTCTACAAATTGAGCAGGTGGTTCTCATGGAATAAATCTGTCTGAAGTTGGTGAAAGAATACAATCATTGTGCGAAAGCAAGACGGGTGTAAGTGTAATGAGCTGCCACTTGTCCAGAATTCCCAGCAAATATCAAGAGCCATGACTCAAGAAAGATACATTCAAATTATCCTAATACCTGGCAGCACACAAATGTCTCACATGGCAGCCTCTTGCAACTAGGAACCTTCTTTGTACTCACAGCAGTAAAATAACATTCATATTTTACCAGGCAGATTTTTGAACTTGAGAAAAGTGGCAGCTAATCTTTTTTATTTTGACTTACTTTGGCAGGTGAAATTCATTTTGGCAATGAGAAAGTCAACTTTTTAAATGCAACGTGTGAAAAGTCAAAAGCGTGTGTGAACAGTCATGCCACTAGTGTGCGGGATAACGTGGTATGAAATTCAGCATCTTAAGTACAGGCCCAATTCATGGTAATGCTTCTCTGGTCATATTGCTAACCCATTTAAAGCAAACTCAGAGATTTTTTCATCTTGATACAGTTACTCTAGGTACGGTCATAATTATAATCTTATTGCAAATTTCAAGGGCCACTCGCGAAATGTTTTGTTTCCGTTTTAACTCAGAGGGTACATCCTTTCTTAATAAAACATTCTCTAAGTTAAAAGCAAAATCCGGACATATCATTTTGGAATGGCTGTTGTGGCTTTAAGTCATTTACAGACTGGAATGAGCTATGCAAAAAAGGCAGTCTCCACAACATTAAAGAAACTTTCCGTAGAAAAACTATTTTAACTACTTTTTCCACAGAAGCTATCAACTCAAAACGTTCTTTGTTCCAAACACCTCCGGGCCTCTTGCTTACATTCTCGCTGACTATCAGAACATTTCTGCGCAATGTGAATATTGCGTGGTCAACGGTACGTTACCACCCCTTCATGGCCGCATCTTTCCTGTCAAATTTTCTTATGTACACTCAAGATGTGTGTATACAACATTATGTCTCAAATATCCCATGTACGTGCACCAACCAACACAAACCTGGATGCTTGTTTAGCTCGTATCGCTTTCACTCCACTAAACGAATCAAGAATCTCCACCTCTGCAACATACATGTATGAACACCGAGTACCCTTACGGGCAATATTATACATGATATATTTGTCACACACAAATGCTGAAATCTACATGAAATTCCAATTTGCGTTGTAATCTTTTGTGCAACGGAGACTACTTTTCACAATTATGCAAATCGAATAGGTGAAATTAGAAATCCATATGTATGTCATAACTTATCATTCTTCAAGAAAACCAGGACCTGCATGTAAGAATATAGATAATTTTGCATGATAGTCATTCCTGATGAGCTCTGAGTTTTAAGTTCTAAATAATATTTTTAGACAGTAAGTTCTTTTTGAAAGGCCCCCACAACCCAAAACAGAATCCAGCCACATGTTCCTTGTTTTGTGGAAACTTAGTCACATTCTCTCTCATCTCTCCTCACCCATATTATCTCAACTGTCAACTCAGTTCTTCAGGCTCTCACTAATTCCTCCTCTTTTGTCTGCCTGCCCACCTTGTCTCTCCCTCTCTCGTCTCTCTTCTTTGGTCTCTCTCCGTGTGATGTTTGGGTCTCTCTCTCTCTCACTCACTCTCTCGCTCTCTCTATCTGAGTATATCTGCTCATTCAGGGCCGTAGCTAGGGGGGGTGTGATGTACCCACCCAATCTATCTCCAAAATTCCCAAAAGGTTCCACAAATGATGTGTGCGAGTCCGCAGCGAGCTAGGAAAAAATAGGGGTTTTAGGCTTTTTGTCAAAAAAGGCATATTTGGGCAAAAAGGTCCACTTTTGCCAAATTTTTTTTTACACCCCCTCTATTGTGAAAAGGTCCCCCTTTGGGAAAAGGTCCACTTTTGGAAAAATCCGCACCTCCCCCCCCCCCCAGAAAAATCCTGGCTACAGGCCTGAGCTCCTTTTCATTTCATGAGAAATCTGCTCTGTAAGCATGATATTATCAAGGTACCTTTACTAGCTAGCAATGTAAGTTGACAACCCTGGGAAAATCAGTGATGTTATGCAAGAGCATTGTGTTTTCAATATCAGTCATGTGAATCTTGACTTCCATGAGACAGGTTTCTTTACTATGACTTTAGTTTTTACTTTGACTGAGAGAATGTCATTTTTTTATTGGACATATACTGTACGATGATCATTTTGATCGCGGTTTCAAAACAAAGTTAACTGAATCAAAACACGTTTTTTGCATATCTGTAACAAGCAAAGTTATCCTAACATGTCCTACAAGTGATCAGACCAAAGGCAAACATAATAAGGACAAAATCGGATAATTTTTATCCATTTTGTTACTGTCCATACGGACACTTCTACAACATGCCTTGAATGGTTGATTCATACTCTGAATAACGATGTTTTTTTCCTTTATTGTCATTTTTCAATTAAAAATAACTTATAAAGATTCTCCGACTTATCCTTAACAAATTTCAAATATTTTGATCTTTTGGATTAAATCACTGATAGTGTCTTTAAAGCGTCCTCTGGCACATTTTTCACAAATATGAAATTTCTTCAATTTGCTCTCAAATGATAAGTCTAGGCCATTGGAAGAAATAGATACATTTTACACTAAAATAACATATCAAAAAACAGATAGGGATGGGGCCGTTAATAAAGGTTAAAGACATCCAGTATAGGCTAAATTTTTAAACCGACAAAGGGCACAGACCGTGGTCAAACAGCGTTCATTCGGCCGTGGAACAATTCATACGACGTTCATTTCTTGTGTTATAAAAATGCCTTTACTCGTCTGCTGTCGCGGCAGCGCGTAGCCAGGAATTAGTTGGTGGGTGTTAAGACCGGGGTTCGAAATTTCCTATACGCTCAATGTGTTAAGAGACACTTCAGTTGTCCATGTGATTTGCAGAATTTATTTATACATGCCTCCCACATAAAAAGGTGGTGTGATTGAGTGGAAAAAGAATTAGATGTCATCTACAGCATGATGGTAATTGAATTAGATGTCATCTACAGCATGATGGTAATTGAATTAGATGTCATCTACAGCATGACGGTAATTGAATTAGATGTCATCTACAGCATGATGGTAATTGAATTAGATGTCATCTACAGCATGATGGTAATTGAATTAGATGTCATCTACAGCATGATGGTAATTGAATTAGATGTCATCTACAGCATGACGGTAATTGACTTTGGATTTGGAAATTTGTCAGATTATAAAACAATCAAGAACAATACCATGTTTGCTAATACAAATCATTGGCTTTTGGGGCTTGAACCCATAATCTGGTTTGTCCTAGTAGTGAAGAGTCCAAGGTTCAATCACAGTAGTCCTATTTCAATTTTGGATTTAGAAGGACCAAAGGAGATTTTCTGAAGATCTAAAATCCATACTTTAAACTTGATTGGTTGTAGAGCAACTACAAAGATAATGTTTCAGATGTTTTTAGGTCAAGGAAGAAAAGGAAACAAAAACCTCGCCAAATTCTAACCTTGCATGCTGTCCCAATTGGTCCTGATAGTTTTTAACAAACACGCAAGTTACTGCGCATAACAATTCATGCATAGTCACATCTTTGAAGTCCGGAACACACAACTTACAAAAACGTAGACTTTGTACAGCTGTAACATAACGTACCACCACGGCTCTCTAGCTGAGACACTTTTTGCCCTAGCACCACATAACCAAAATTGAGATTAAATCTACAGCAAGCTGTCAAACTCCTAAATTGCTTCTTAGCAAAACAACGACCAGGCCATAAATAGAGCCGTGCGATTTCGGTCAAAAAATGTCAAGCAATTTGTTGGCGAAATAGTAAATAGTATACTAAAATTGCTATTATCATTGAATGATTTTTTATTGCTTAGCCACCACTGTTTCTATGGCAACAGCATGATGTATAAGAAGACTATTCCCATGGTCCCAGATGGCTAATGGGGTACAATTTGTGTAATATGAGTACTTTTGATAGAAAAGAATAATCGGCAGTCGCTATGATATGGTTATGTAAGCCAAAAATGACAGTGAAATCGCCTGTTTTAACCGTACATTTATGCTTTTTCAATTGACCTGTACTGAGAACTTGACTACTAGGCATAGACATCAACAATAATATTAAAGTGACCAGATATTTTTTAGAATACAAATATCTCTCAAATTGCACTTGTACTTGTAGACCACCTACCGAAAACCATTTCAAACAAAAAGAAAATATTTTGAAGATTTTGTTTTGAACTTGGCCTGACTATCGTAATCATCCCGAAGAAAACCATGCTTTGATTTTGTCATGCACGACAGGAAAGAAAATACTAAATCATCATCTTATACATAAAGACGGCGTTTCAGCTTTATTCACTTCAGGTGTGCATCTAATACATTGGTAAATTTTCCAAAATGGCAAAAATGGGTTTAAAAAACAGGGATGCTTCTTCTGGAAAATGTCCTAATTTAAGGACTTACAACACCCCCCCCACAATTAAAAATAAAAAAAATTATAGTATTTCACTCAAAGCAATACATGGGAATAAATTCAGAGTGTATGGGACAGCGAGAGTGTCGGATTCACAAGATATGTGATTTATTATCTTAAAGCCAACTTTTATCACAGATTTATCTGAATGAGTCAAATACCTGAAATTTGCAGGAATAGCTAAAAGTGAAGGGTAAGTCTGTGAAATCTGGTTAGTTACTATTTCAACCGAAAATTGGACAGAAAAGGAAGAAAACGGCAGTGTTCAAAGATACGAATCTCAATGCCAATTGCGTGTTGTAGTAAGTGTCCGACCGGACACTAATGACCAAAATGTCCAATTTAGGTGGCTTGCTTCGCCGTCCTATAATTTGCAGGGTATGTTAGGACACCTATACTTGTTAAGCATACAAGACACAAAAAATCTGATTTTGTGATTTTTTCGATTTTCGGTTGAGACAAATCACTGATAGTGCCTTTAATGTGATTGACATTTCTTCAATCAAGAGTGTCCCAATATGGTGACTAGAGTCAGTTTTTATGACATTCTATTGCTATAGCTACTTTTATGACACCTGCATACATCTCAAGTTGATTTGTAGGATTTGAAGTTTGAGGCTTTTTCTGGGCATTTCAAAATTTTGAGGACCATTTTTAAGTCTAAGGAATGTGAATAAAGGGACACAAGACATTTCCATGAAAAGAAGCGCCCTCAATTTGTTTTGAACAATTTCTTGCGTAGTTACAAATGTATTCGAGCACCCTGAAGTAACTAAGCTGAAAGGTGCCAGTTTATAATATCATTAAGATGATGCTTTTGCATTTTCTGTCTGCCACAACAGAAAAAAGCTACTTTTTCAATGCGATTATGATAGCAGACCAGTTCAAAACCATAGTTGTTAGTTTCTCTGCATGATCAACAGAACACCCAACGCATTTGTGATTTCCATGGTTAAAAAATCACGACCGTCGATATTTGAGACTCCTTGCCAAGAAAATACCAGTTTCTTTTCAAGTGGGGCAAACCTTACAGTTTGATTTTGATCTTTTTATATCACGACAGAGAATTATCATAATATGAATTTGAATCTGTGGTTGTTACACAATCAGAAGGGTGGGTAAAGTTGTTTAAGGAAAATAAAATACATCGCGGTCCTTGACCACTATTGTCAACTGCCTTCGCGGTTTGTGAGGTATGAAGGCCTTCATTACGGTCTTTGAACTGGGATTAGTGAACTTTTTTTGACCTCATAAAAAATGAGAGGTTGCATGTATACAATTAAGGTCATGTGTCTTTGGTGGGACACCTTTGCGTTACAAGCCCCTCAATTTTTGTGGATTACCTCCTTTTCACTTATTTTGTATGGAGTTTTAAAAACTATACATCTGACCACCCAAAAAAATATATATTTTTGGAAAGGCTCCCCTATGTTAGGTCAATCCTCTCACTACCCGCCAGTTTAATGAGGGTATACAGGTCTCCCCGCGTCACTAAAATATATAGGGGGATGTTATGAACAAACAATTCAGATTTTGTTCATCAAATTAACTGTATGGGATTTTCTCCTGCTGGTAAAGAATCTTAAAAACTCAGTCGTATATACAGGGTACCACGATAAATAAAAAGATATATGATATGTTTTGATGAGCTACGATGGTAATACAGGGTTGCACCAAAAAATAAAGTATACAAACTTTTTAAAATTAAAAGGACATGTAATCATATGATATTTTAAGAAAAATGTGAAGCAATAGCTATTCTATTGTCTAGGGACAACTCATTTAAGTCTGGTATGCCCTATAAATGTTAAGAGAGTCATTTAAAAAAGGTATAGGGTGTGTGGGTGGAAAATCTAATGTTCAAATGTGCCATCAATGCAGAGCACTTTAAGTTGCACTTGTGTTGTAGTTGGACTTTCTGAATAAGCCCAAATCAATTATCTGTTCAACTTCAAGGTTACACTTTGTTTTCTTTTAAATAAAAGTTCTTTGAATACAGAAAGGGTGTCTCTAAAGAGAGATGAATACAGATAATAAGTCATGAATGTCCAGTATGCGACCAGTACCAAAAAATATGATCAGGATAGTGAGGATACTTTGTGATAACTACTTAAACACTGTAACTAAAAGGGGGTATTTCATGACATTTTAGCTTCTAGCTGTCGACCTGCTCATCACTACATTCATATCTCATGATCACACCATAAACTGGGCCAATGTAACAATGTTTTTCGAAAGATAAAATTTGAGCATTGGATAGCACCCAATAGTGTTCAAGGTTTAATGATTTTATTAATTACCCAATTTATTAATTACCATTTTTTTGATTACATGGCTGTATTAAAGTTGCATTTGTTTACAATTTATTGGGCACTAATATCATCCTGATTTTGTTAATTTTCCGTAATACATGAACATGAGCAGTTCTGACATTTATCAATCTAATCAATAATTCTGGTATTAATTGCAAGGTAAATTACAATTAAATTTTAATTTTGCTTCAGAAATTACCAGCATGCACCAGGAAATGCTAGTATTATGTTAAAAGCACATTCTGTATTAAATTAACACACATTACAATATGTGTCAGAACAGTAATTTCCTTTTCCCATTGAGTTTGTACATACTCCTCCACCGCCACTCCACCAGATTTACCTTCATTAATATTTGTTAATTTTTTGCTAATTAAACAAATGTTAATGCTCAAATGCAATACAAATTTAGAAAGTAGAATAATAAAGCTTTGAAATGAGCCCTAAATTAAAAAATTGAACACTCAATGCTCTTGCAGCAGCTTGTTAAACATAGAAGAGGAGGATAAAATGTAACGCCAATTACTATATGGGTGTCCCACCATACAACACATGACCATAAACCAAGCTTGGTTCCAATTGAACTTCAATTTTCAATTGAGGCCAATTTTATATTTTCAGCCTATCTTACAACTTGACCTCACATGACCTTTAACCTTGGTATGTGACCTTTGACCTCATCAACAAATGAGGGATCCTGCATTGCATCTATGACTCAAGATTGGTTTAAATCTATCAAAGTATGTGGATATCACAGGCAAATGTTAACCCTTTTTCACAACAGACAAAACAACAACAGAGTCAACAGACTACAACATCATCATCAACATATAACAACAATTAAAGGCTGACTCAGAGATTTCCCAGTGAGGGGGCACCCTCAATTTTCAAACAAATTGTGTTTTTTGCATGTACATAATGCTAGTCCATATACTAATCACTGTGTGAAATAGCTGCTATAGCAAATCAGTCCTGATAGAAAACCATGCTTGATTTGGCATGCACGGCAGGAAAAATACTGAAAAAATCATCATATACTTATTACATAAAGACGGCGTAGTCAGCTATCACTTCAGGTGTGCCATCTGACACATTGGTAACATTTTCCAAATATGGCAAAAATGGGTTTAAAAAAACAGGGATGATTCTCTGGACATGTCCTTCTGTGGCTTTAAAGAATATATGCTATGTAAGATTTAAAAAAAAGTATAGTATTTTCCTCAAAGCAAGACATGGGAAATCAGATTGATGACAGCGAGTGTGCTTATTCACAAGTATTTTATTTATTTCTCTAAAGCCACTATCACGATTTTATCGAATGAGTCAAAAATACCTGAATTGCAGGGACATAGCTTAATTAGGAAGGGGAAAGTCTGTAGAGAACTGGTTTGTTACTTCTTTCAACTGAAAAGTGGACAGAAAAGGAAGCAAACCGGCAGTGTTCAAAGAGACGAATCTCCATTTGCAAGCGTGTTGTAGTAATGTCCGGACCGGACACTAATGACTAAAATGTCCAATTTTGTGAGGTTGCTTCCGCGTCCTATCATTTGGCCGGGATGTTAGGACAACCCTACTTGTTACATACAAGAAAAAATCTGATTTTGCGGATTTTTTCGATTTCGTTTAGGCAAATCACTGATAGTGCTTTCAGTGATACAGTTTCTGTCAATAAGAGGGTCCCAAATAACTGATGACTAGCGCCGTTTTTATGACATCCTATTGATAAATAGCCCATTTTATGACACTGCAACATCTCACGGTTGATGTAAGGATTTTGAAGTTGAGGCTTTCTGGCATTTCAAAATATTTGAGACATTTTAAGTCGAAGATTTGAAATTTAAGAGGACACAAGGACATTCACAGAAAAAGGCCCTCAATTTGTTGAACAATGTCTTTGCGTATTTACCAATGTATTAGATCACACTAAGAATAAGTGAATATGCCATTGTTATGTTAATAAGATCATTAAGATGATGATTTTGCATGTTTCTGTCGTGCCAACAACCGAAAATTAAAGTCCTACTTTCAATGGGACGATATGATAGCAGGACCAGTTCAAAACATAGTTTTTAGTTTCTCTTCATGATCACAAGAACACCCCAGCACATTTGTGTTAATTTCATGGTGAAAAATCACGACGCGAGATTTGAGACTTCCTTCCAAAGAAAATTACCAGTTTCTTTTCAAGTTTGGCCAACCTTACAGTTTGAGTGACTTTCTAACACGGAAGGAAGTATCCATACTATGAATTTAATCTGTGTGTTACACATCAGAAGGGGGTAAAGTTGTTTAACGAAAATGTTAAAGATACATCGACGCGGTCATTGACCACTCGTGTCACAGGCTTCGCGGTTTGTGAAATGACAGGCCTCATACGGTCTTTGAACTGATATGTGACCTTTGACTCCCATAAAAAAAAAAATGAGAGTTGTCATGTAATATCTCAAGGTTCATTGGTCGTATGGTGGGAACCGTGGCAAGCCTTATGGGCCAAGTGCTAAAGCTCAAGTAAGAGTGCGGCTATTGACGAGCTATCAAAAGCAGTCTCCATGCTTTTGAGGTAGGCACAGTCGTGCGCATCCAAATATTGTTTATAGGACGAAGGCGTGCGGGAAGTATTGCCTCGTCTAGGATGTATGGGTGGACTAATTGGGGGTGTTCGACGAGTGCCTTCTTATAGTTTGCTATGTGACGAGCTTGGCAGTGGGGTATATTACAAAGTCAGGCTTGATCTGGTAGAACATGCACATGCTGGCCGCTGCGAGCATCGTCAACGCTGGCAGGTTTCCTAATTGTTGGTACAAATCGTTGCGGTAGCGTTGGACAGGATTCAAGGGAGCTCAACGCTGCTGACGAATCCTAGTGCTGCAGAATGGTGAAGGCTATTGGACGTATTGTTGCATGTGTGTTAAAAAGCATGTGAAAAGTGGCACAAATGTAGAGTTTTATGCCGAATATTTCCGGATATGGGGCCAAACTGTTGTCGACCAAGATTGGCGGCGCAAATTCAAAGTGGGCTTCGGCCTGTTAAAATTACGATTTTTCATTTTACCCCGTGGCTTCTTATTCATGCATTCACACTACTGAATATAATAAGACTTAAGTATCCACCAGAGGTTACAAAATGTTAAAAACAACATTCAAGATGGCTGTCCTATTCCATAATATGGCTGCCAAATTGCCAAAAAAATATCTATAAGTGAAGTTTTTTCAGGTGCCATTCATAACTTTGTTGCCAAAGGTTTGGCTAATTACTAGTGAACTCATAATAAACGCAGTACTTTTTCCCATGACCAAAAAGGAATCAAACGCTACTTAGGCGGAGAAATTATAATTCTTATGGTGGCCTATAGTGGACAAATTCAACAATTATGGTGGCCACATGAACATCGCCCCAAAAGTATGCGTTTGTTTTTCTACCTACAGAACGGCCGGGTATGTGAAGCTTTAGTATGGAACGGCTGTGTAATGTGGCCTTTTTTGCTTACATTGGAAATTTTTGGTCTTGAAATGTCGAAAATGGTCCAGTCAATCGAAATCAAATGGTCTCCATTTTACCCTTTCCATTTGGTTGCCTCGTTTTGGTATTTCAAAATACATGACCACCATTTCAACAGATTTTGATTAATCTTGGGGGGGGGATCTTGAGCAACATAGAGGGGCTCAAATGTGGCCATACCCATGTTTGTGATGCAAGGAACAAAAATATAGCATCGTACAAGTTGCCCCCCCCCGGGGTTCGAGGTTTAGACTTGCCCGAGGTGTTCACTTGATGCGTAAAAGGAGACTAAGGGGCCCCTGCGGGTCGGGTTAAGAATGGCCCGGATGTGTTCCCCTGCATAAAAAGCTATAAAAAAGAAACCACACACGACGTAAATGTATCAGAAAGAAGTTATTTCGTGAAAAGACAGCACTCATTAAATCCTTCCCTTGGGAAAGGGTTTACATCGTACTAAGGAGTTATGTGATGCGTCTGTAGTATTCAGAACACACCTTGGTACTAGGTCTCAAAACGGCAATCGATTTGCAAAGGGGATCGATCACCTGCTCCAGTGTGAGCTCTCTGTGGCTCCCTGATATTTAAATTTACTGCGCTTTAATCCGAATAGATGTTACTTTAATTCCTCACGCGGAAGAGAGCAGAAGTTTCCAAGTACCCTTAAAATCGTTTCATTCAGAGTTAAAGTGTTCGCATCGTCTAGAATGTCACCACAAACAACCTCTCTATTGAAGCCTTGTATAGAGATTCTAGTGACACTTCACCGGACGCTAGTCACCGATGGCAATTCGCCGCATGGTGTACATTCGGTGAGGACCTAAGTATCCACACAACCGAATTGCAGTAAAATCTGTGTGTACATTGTACGTGTCATGACACAAAGTCATGCCTGACGCGCCCACAAACACCGGTTCCGCGCATCTAATTATGCAGCAATCAATTAACTCCCATTACATTTCCAGTTCCAAACTTGGTTCCACTGTCGGCAAAAATAGCATGCATATTAGCATTGTTCAACCATAAAATAATATCACCTGCAAGGATGGACACTGGGGTTCAGAAATGAATTAAGTATACCGACACAGTAGTACATTCACTAGACTAGTCACATTAGTATCGCGCATAATCTTACGATGATAGGAGTACGTTTTTCACCCCAATTTCACGGATGACTAATGGAGCAAAACGTTACTACATAAAAAAACAAACACAACACTCAACAAAGGAACCGTTTATCTTAAATTCTGTCAGCATTCGATAGCCCGGAGACCATACCGGTATTTCCCATTATCATTGCGCATATACTTTTGACCACCTGAGGTTAAAAGTCTCTCGAACGTCAGAACACACGTTGCAATTTCCATAGATCTCCCAAAGCTGTATCACAACTTGGACGTCACATTCGTAATGGGAGTCATGAAGCTGGCGATCTTCATTTGTAATATTGTATTGGAAGAAGTGTGTACGTGGTAACATAATGTCATATCCACCCTGATTCCCTGTTCTCTTCTACGGATCCCGTCTTGGCGAGTGGAATCTTAAATTGCTCTAATTAGGGCCTTATTTAGGGTAAATCGAGGTCATGCCTGCTCGGAACTTCCATAAAATAGTCTTGTTCCAGACGCTCTAGGAGCCCCCACCGAGTGCAATTACTGCCGTAGTTGTGGTGGACGAACTGGCAAGTTCAGTCGCTCTTCACAAGAGTGTAGAGCATTAATGATATGGGCTATGCCTCTTCAGTCTCTACCCCTTACATGGTAGCGCGGTTTTCTATGGTGCCTAATTTTCTTGTGTCACTATACACATACTACTATATGAAGCATGCAAAGAAGCAAGGTTCGTGCTGATAGGCTCTCACTGGCCCCGGCAGATGTGGTCCTCGTTATAGCACTCTAGTGTTTCAGAGCAAGAAGGCTCGCAGCGGATGTAAAATGTCGAGACCTGACGGCTCACCCATCCAGAGTCGCTTCGGAAGTCAGCTTCTTGGCAGCCAGAGGTAGCAGATTCCTTGCACTTAACGTTGCTAAACATTTGGGTCTTTTTTCGACCGGTGCCGCCAAGGAAAGTACTGTACATCCTAGTAGAACCATTTAGGCCAGGTGTCTGACCTTTTAAGAGTCGTGTTTGAGGCGGGTTGCGCGTCACCGTATGAGTACTATAAGCTGGGCCATGCAAACCATTCATTGAGGGCTGAGTAACAGGTCACCGCTTGTTCGGATACATCATTCTTAATGGTATGTTCATTTCAAGACTTTGAGAAAAACGGGATTCTTCCGGGCAGTGTTGCAACTTCTGAAAAGACGCTTATGATCTTGTTGTTCGCCTGTTTCTCGATACGTTGACTTAGAAAAACGTCTTTTTTTTGTCGCTGTGCGGGATCCGTTGTGCGGAGTACCACCCCACCTAGCTATGGCGAGAGTTGGGCATTTCGCGAATGCAATCATGTTGGTTCTTTCATCCTGGGTTCTTGGCGAAAAATGAGTGTGTGAATTTTCGGCATACCCATTCCTCCCGATTGAATATTTCTTCTGGAGGAAGAAAAAATACGGGTCCAGGTTAGTCGTGAAATGGTATCTGGAGAGAAACTCGAACAATCGAGAGGCGATTGTCAGCAACTTTTGGCCCTCTCAAAAACCTACCGCCTCACCCAAAGCTTACACTTACCCGGTGGGTCAGGAGGTCATCCCAGGGGTTAGGGTTCATTAGCACTCTAGGTCAGGTCTCAGCTAATAGTACTAGAGCTATTGCTTCTTCATAACTTTCATTTTTTATGTTTATGTTAATTTCCATCAACCTCTACCTAGTAAATTGTATTCTATTCTACAGTTCTTAAATGAGGGATAACATGCATGGGTGTTAATTAGGGATCCGAGGGGACTTGGTGCTCACAAAGAACAGAAAAGATAAGACATAGGTAATCTTATGAGGGTAGATACCAGGAAGAAATAAGTCTTACTGTCAACTTCCAATCAAGCCGTTATGCTATCGATAGGTGGATATTTTGGAATATTCGCTTACACCTGCACCCGAATAGGTATTGATGGGCCGGTACCAGTGAGGATTATTGTATAAGGAATGAGCCGCATATTCAAAAGGGTCAGCGATCACCTAACGTAATGTACTAAGGTGAACAATATGGGTATCCTGAAACCAATTATATTAGTCAATCTACAGAATAAGGCTGCCATTATTGGGACATTTTATGAAGTGGCAAAGATTCAAAATTGCCAGCATTATCTTTCTCAACATAGTAATTAATTTAAAAAGAATTGACTACTTCGAAATCAGTTATTTCATGGATTAACCTCATAGAGCAGAATTTTTTAAAAAATGGCTGCCATTGATTACGGCCATGTTGAAATCAGCCAGACATCCAAAACCCCCCCCCACCCGTCCAGGAGATCCCTCTTAATATGAGTGAAGTTTTTTGTGAAGGAACCTAGTACTAGACAACTAGTATTCATGGAATTGCATCTATAGCCAGCTATTTTGAAAAGTGGCTGCAATCATTTGACCGCCATTGAAAATGGCGGGCCATTTTGGAACGTTGGCCCACATCAAAAAAGTGTCAAGCGTATACCCTCGAAACATAAGTGAAGTAATTTCATGCCAGAACTTAGTACTTTGCATCTATTCAAACATGAGAATGCCTAATAATGAAAGCCATTGAAATGCGCCATTTGAAAACGGCGGCCCCATTTGAATTGAACCCCATCTCCAGATTGTTCAGGCAGGTTCAAATATACATCTGGGCCAAATTTCCGCGTTTACAAAAAAATGAACAATGTTCACCATTCTGCAGCACTATCCCAAGCGATCCGCGGGCTTGATACGCTCGTTCCTTCAATTCCATTGGACATGATTTCAGAGTCTCTAAAGCACACCCTATTGTGCGCGGGCGCTTGAGGTATATTTGCCACGTGGTTTTTCTAGACAAGGTGGCTAGTACTTCTAGTAATTGTAATACCGAGGTACTTGTGTTGGGTTGTGCCCGAAGATTTGCCGATATACTATGTACCGTGTGCGGTACTGACTTGGTTTTATGAGTAATTTTGATGAATTCGGCAATTAGATTGAGGAAACATTTGTCAATTTCTGCTCACTTTTGAAGGTCATTTTATGAAGAGAAATGTCGTTGGGAATTTTTAATTCTCTATCTAGACAAATCTGCGTCTGTGTCCAGTCTAACGGTTTGCCACGCAGCTATACGGTTGGGCTGCTTGCCTAAAACGTAAATTACGTAAACTGCCATAATGCTACAATGCGTGAGTTGGCTGGAAGCCTATGATGGGGTACTTTATCAAACGCCAGTGCTGAAGTCAGCGCAAGCGTCGTATTGCAGCTTTGTTCAAACACCTCTAGCCACCAGTCGTGAGGAGCCTGGATAAGTTGGTGAATTATATTTTTCACGGAAAACGTCGTGCTGATTGTTGATTGTTGTGCGAGAGAATAATGTGCTCCATGAAGGGACTAATCTTTTGAAGACACATGAGTAATGAAGATAGGAATAATTGGCCAGTTTACGTAATGCGTTAAGGCCGGCAGGCCAACCCGAATATGCAAGACGTTGGTCCAATTTGACCGCCTAAGTGTTTAGGGTTTTTACTAAAAATGCAAGAAATATATTTTTTTGTCAACTAGATAACCATAAAAAAATTCACCAGCCAAAAATATAAGTTGATTCCAATCCTGCAGTTTTGTGTTATACACAGTAATCTATTTGAAAAAAAATTTTTTACAGAAAAAGTTACATCATATTTTTTTTAAATGGGGATATTTTATAGGGCCGGTCACTACATTCCCCAAGAGTGTCGTGAAGATTTGATTATTATTATGATTACATTGTGGATTTCTATCAGCTTAAACCAGACTGAGAAAAACTTAAAGAAGTTAATCAACTACCATAGAACTGCTCCACTCTCGCAAAACCCTGGGACCAAGCGTCAAGAAATGGATGGAAGAATCCTGACAGGAGATGGTATGTATTCTATGTGAGAAGAACGAAAGACATTAAGACAAATGTCTAGTCACGAGGTAGGTCACAATCTTATAATCATATTAAAACAAAAATGCAATCCGAATGTCAATTAGAATTTGTAATTGCACAGTTTGATAGTTCACTATTTTAGAAGTTGTATCTGATACTGCGGGAACTGAATAGTCTAGAGGATAGCAGACAATCGTGCACTGTTGTGATGAAAGATGACACTGGCACACACTTAATAGAGACTATAAATAATTATTACAAACGTGACCCCAGCTGAATTTGATCTGTGGCGGCCACTGTGGCATTTTTTCAAAATGGCCGCCATTTTAAGTTCAATACCTCATATCTCGATTAATAATACCGACCGCAGTTATCTTCGCGCTATACCTGTATCAGGGGCAAGGATCGAAATATGACACTACTTAACATCTGTGTCAGTCGCGTTGTTTTCCCATATGGCGCCAATGTACACTAAATTGATGCTGTATGATAAACTTGCACAAAATAATGCTGAGAACTTGATTTTGTGTAATCCTAGGTTTTCGGGGTCAAGGAATTCAAAATATGAATATTTTGAAGATATCTTTGCAGGATATTATTCCAACATGTCCTCCTTCTGATTCTTCCATCACCTTAACTTCTCCCCACCCAGTGCCCCTCTACTCTCCCGTACGCTTCTTTTCTCTTTCGGCTTCCGGAGCTCCCTCCCCTACTCTATCCCGTCCTTCGCCTGACCGCCTGGTTCTTACCCCTCGGCGCCCTTGCTTACTCCTAATCGTTTGACCGCCTTCCCCTCAGTTACGTGCACACTCTCCCCCTTTCTCTCCTGTTTCTTTCCCACCCCTCCTGCTCCCCCTTTCCCGTCTACTCACCCTGCCACGCCCCCCTTATGGACGACCCTCTTTCATCTCTCCATCTTCACCCCTGTCCCCTTTCCTTCGCCTGCCCTTGCGTGTCCGCTCCTTGTGCACACCCTCCCACCTGATCTTCGCCGGTCTTTCCCCCATTGCCCCGTCTCACCCTCCGCGCCCCTTTCTCCTCTCCCCCCCTGTTCTCCCTCTCCCCTTCCTCCCCAATCTTTCTCCCCACCGTGCCCTCTCACTCCGCACTGGGGGGTCTTTGCAACCCCTTCAAACCGGTTTCTTTTTGCACCCTCCTCCCCCTCGCTCACTAGGTTCTCCGTTTCTTGCTGTTCTGTTTCTTTTCTCGTCGCAGTGCCGGTTGCTCCCGGGATGGTGCGGGCCGCCAATTTGCACTCAAATATCTTGTTAAAAATAATTAATAAATTATTTTTGTGTCGAACCTATGTTCGTCAGGGCGAACTACACCTATGATGACAATCATATAATTAAGGGTACTACCATTTTTTCTCCAATATTATTACTATTTAACCTCAAGGTACATCTTATAAAGGCGACATGTATCCACCGAAGTGACTCAGGGCGCCGGTGATGGAGCACCAAAGGCTGTTTCAATACAAACGAGTAGAGATCCTAAACGTTAAAGAAAGGTTATGGGGAAAGAATACCATTTTAGATGCTTAGGTGACCAGGGCGAAAGAGGCGATCGCATGTTACAACAATCATACCACCTTACTACACTAGCATTAGTAAAGTTATATATTATTAAAATAGCCAAGATTAGCCTCTATGGTCAAAGACCAAACAGAAATTGTATATTAAAAGACCATAAAATTACCAATAGATATTGCACATAAAAGGAGTCCCAAAATTGGAGCCCACAGTGGAAGACACCAATGTTCCGAGTCCATCCAACAATCCTGCTGATGGAGGGACTCCTGGAAATCAGCCATCCTCCATGGTTGTCTAATTCAACTGTATTATTGCACTGAGTACATTGTACGTAATGTAATGAAAAACATTCTAAATGGTGATAAAAATATAGTATGGATCTGCTAGACATAACTAATAAGATTGAAGGTCTGGTGATCAAGCATTCGCTTTCAGTCTTTCCCAGACTCCCATTTCAGCTTTTGGAGGTCATCTTATACATCCATAATATTGGCATATAAAGTGCCAAAGAGAGAGATTTGACGCATCGATTTCGGCCATAGCTAGTGGTTTTCATCTAGATTCGCAACTCCGTAGATATCTTACCTTTATTGGGCTACAGAAAATCTAATTTAAAAGTGAAAACAATAAGGTGATTTTATATGGCTCATACTCAACATAAAACCATAGGACGAATTTACAACTTTGTACCAAAGAATTAATTCTCAGCGTACTATCCTTTCAGATGGGATACTGTTCTGGACCGAAATCAGATTGTTTACTATTTTTAGGGAATAACCTGTTATCTCTCTTGCACCTTTTAATGAACGTTCATAACAGACATAGCTGAAGAAGGATGATTTCTGCCACAGCGACACCACCAACGTGGGAACTGCTAGAAGAATAGTAATATGTAGGCATTAATATATCTAGCGGCATCTGTGCGAGTAGGATACGTAGCAGGCATATATGGGTCAAACAATATCAAAGCATCGGAATTACCGCTAAAATCCAGCAAACACTGGATGGACTTTCGAAACCTCCAATGCACAATCGAAGACGGACTGAATCTTCCACCTACTGGTGAAGTGCATCGTCCGTGCCAAACCATCAGTGTAGATCAGTACAAGGGGATGCAGAGGACAGGGAGAAGACAGGCTGACATGGTATAAACACTGCAAGAGAATTGAGGCTGAATGGCATTTTGGATCTCTGTATACAACTTGAGTGCTAACAGGCATTACATGGGGTATAATTAAGGTCTAGACAGCACGCAGGCGTATATTTATTCGCATTATTATTATGTTTAGATAAAAATCAATATTCTTATTGCATAGTGTTACGACATAGGCTGATGGCTTACATCTCAGACAAGTCTGTAATTCTCAAAACTCGCCACCTACAGGGGGTGCCCATTTCAACTGTTTGTTTAAACGCGGTGACATCAGCACGGAATCAAAATGTACCAGGGACTTGCCCTTGTCATGTTTCGGGCATGGTTTCACTTTTCCAATCAATGTATGGCACATACAGCTGCATACATTGTTATTTGCTCGTTTTTAGGTCCGTGTTGCAATACAAGAACTATATCTTGACCGTCACCGTGGTCAACACCTTATTGAAAATGGCATTTCAGAGTTATCAAAAGTTAATAATAGACTGACTATCCATTACGTAAATGATATTTTCAATTAACATGGCTGCCATATTGAAACCATCAGGAATGACAAGAGATATTTCAAAATCGTATGTCATATTGGATTTCTGGCCTAACATAGTTACACACAACACACTATAGTTAAATAACATTTTTAAGATTATAAGGAAAAGTGTCAATTTTAAGCAATTGGCGGATATTATTGGAAAAACAAAATACCCGACAGAATGTATTTACAAAAATAATGTCAAATTTGAATACCTTCGCATTCAAAACAGGGGTATAGTCAAAAAAAGATGCAGGGTATTAATCGAGATATAAGACATAGAAAATGGAATGGCGGCCATTTTGAAAACTGGCTTTACCACACCGCCACAGGTCAAATCCAGGCGGGTCCCGTTTTGAAATGATGCGTTATGGTCCATTTTATAGGCGCGTACAAAGGTATCTCTATCACATAGTGCACGATTTTGCTCCACTGGGTCTTAAGCCTCTGGACTAAACAAGGCCTAAGGTGCTCCTTCCCAGTTATCATGAGATCATACACTGTGATAACATCTAGCTCACAGGGAGTGTTACCACCATTCTCCATGGATCTTAGCCCTGGTACGTTAAACGATAAAAACACTTATTATTATGCATCTAAGCTTCCGTTGGTGCCGCCGAAAGATTTTTGTCCATAACATCGGAACCATGCCTTGTTAATTTGGTAGTTTCTGTGGGTGCACACACCTGCTTGCTCCTTTTATACACACATGTAGAACATGGCACAAATGTTCTAAATTCGTTGTTACAAAATCTAGTTTGCTAAAGGGGGGGTGGGACCCGATTTAATTCGTGTCATCTTGACGAATGCCTTGACTTGAAAGCACCCCATCTGTAGAGGTTCATGCTGATATTTCAACCAGTGGTGGAGATCTAAAAACATGATTTTCAAGCCATAAAAACGGGGTGAACTTAAATTGATTGACCAAAATAGGTGTACCGTTTTATCGTAACATCCACACCAAACACCTCTATCCATTACGATTTCCCAGGCGTTAATTGAGGAAAAATAACACCTTTATTCAGGACGCCAAAAATTTACCACTACGGTAAAATCTGGGATCCATGGGGGAAGTTATCAGGGATTGGCCACGGCCTTAACCTATGAACGGGCAATTCTGTATACGTTATAGCACGTAAGTCGGTGGCTTTCGAGGTGACATCACAAAGCTGCAGGTCATTTGGAAAGCCATCTAAAAGAATCTCCGCAAAACAAGACTAGGCTTGTTTGGCTAATTAGATGCATTTCATGCTGATTCTAATATGCCACTTAAAAAATTAATAATTTTCACCTTTTGAAACAAAATCGGACAAAATTTTGATCATTCAGCGACTGGAGGCGCTTGCCCTTCTTCAAAGGATTAAGGCAGATTTGGAAGTTCATAGTCATTACTGTTTCCACAAATAGATTGTCCAACAGGTTATTTAAGAATACTACCAGGAGCCTACACACACACATTTTCTCATGTGTGCCTTCAATGGAAAACAGCTGTTGAGTTTTTTACGAAATAAGTTAAAAGTTCTTAACATGTCACGCAAGGGTCGACACCCTAAATATACCCTCTGACTTCACCTCTTACCTCCCAAGTTTCAAGCCATCTGCCATGAAAAGCTCAGAAATGCTGGTAAAACCAAGTATCACATAAATAACCGTACCTTGAGTTTCCAGCAAGAAGATAGATGTATATGGTTGCCGATATCCAGCATTATAAAAAGAAACAGAAAAAGAGAAAGACAGAACATTCGAATGAAAAACATGCTTTTTAAAAAAAAAAAAAAAGATCTTTGTTTTAATATTGACAATAATGATGTTTGGATACACAGAAAACCTCAACCATATGGCTAAAATTTTTTAAAATGATTACCTGTAAACTTTGACGGGGTTAATATGGAAAACTCTGCCGTGAACTTACGAGGGGTGATTGGTAATTTCTAAGCCTAAGGTAGAAGAGATATTAAACAAGTTTCAAATTACACCGCCTACAGTTTCATTCTTCAAATGAAAATTCAAAAGTTTCAAGTGTATATCTGTTCTATTCGTAATTGCAGGAAATCAAAACATTGAGCGTTTTTGCCGGACCTATCTGAGCCATTACGTGAGAAATTAAAAAAGTGAGGAGAGAAAAGCCGCAATCGGGGGTGCTCTTCCATCATGTCAATGCCGCAGTCCATAAGTCTCTGGTAGCCATGGATGCAATCCAGTCAATGTGGTTCAATCTGGTAGAATCCAGGCATATTCACCATCTGACTTAATATCAGTACTCAAAGATGAAAAAAGGAACTCTAATTTTATTATCAATCGTCCAAAACAGGGTGTCCAACCCTTTTTTTTTTTTTTTTCTGACGGCCCACACGGTTGAATCAAACTGTGCGGGCAAAACAATCACCTTGACGTTTAGAAATCAAACAGTAGTATCAGTCTGGGCCTGACATTTGATCCAGCAGGATTTATCAAAAAGGTAACTGAAGTGAAGCCAAACATTTTGCAAACAAACATTCTCCAGGATGAAGTCAAATAGCACGTTTACACTGGGCTAAAAGTCGAGTGAATTCGAGGAGTCGTCATCGATTTCATTTTCCCTGAAGGTAAACACTCCGTTCTAATCTCTACGATTTCAAAAAGTTCAAACAAAAACAAACAAAAAAAAAAAATTGTAAGTTGATTTTTAGCAACCTTACTTTTGAGTGAATTCGAATAAGGTGTCTTTGATTCAAATTTGTTGCAGTATAAACGAAACACGGAATCGATTCCTGGTTATGTACGTAAACAGGGACCCGCCTCTGCGTATTTCAACTGAGCATGAAGGTATAGCACGGTCATTCCAAAGATTTGGACTTCGACGTGGTAATCTTTTGTTTTTTCTCTAGTTTGCCCTTAGTTTGATAGGCCTAATTTCAAATGAAGAACGCTAAAAATTAAACCGGCGAACTCCCTTAATCGCTACGTCCTTCCCCTTTTTTTCTTTCTTTCTGCTCCCTTTTTCGCCGATTCCTCCCCCCCCCATCCTGCCCCTCCCCCCTCCCTCCCCCTCTTCTTGCCCCCTCTCTCCCCGTCTTTCTTCTATCGCCCGCCTCCCACCCTTTTGTCTTTTCGGCCTGCATCTGCCCTCCTCCACCCCTGTTGAATCTCCCTTGCCCCACCTCCTAACGCTCTCTTCCCTTCACGTTTTGCCCTCCATTCCTCCTCGATCTTACTCTATCTCTCCCGCTCTCCGTACTCCTCCTTCCCCGTCCGATCCCACATTCTTCTTTTCTCCTTTTCTCCACCTGTTTTTTTAGCCCCTTCCCTCCTCACCTGTCTCTTTTCTCTTCCCCCATTCCCTCCCCTCCCCCGCCCCCCTCTTCCTGTTCCCCCCCTCCTCCCCCCATTTCGTTCCACCCCATATATCGTTCCTTTCCGCGCGTTCAGCCATCAGCGGCCCCATCCTTTTACCCTGCTCTTCTTCTGATTCCCTCCTCCCTACCTCTCCAACTCACCCCTCTCTCCCTTCTTCCCCTGTCCCTCTACTCCTACCTCTCTCTTGCTTCTCGTTCCGCGATCACCCCGGTTCCTCCCCCCGTGGTCTTTTTCCGTCTGTTCCCCCTTTGCCCCCTGCCTTTCTTCCCTCCCCTCTTCTCCGCCCTGCCCATTCCTCCTCATCCTCCACTCCCTTCTCCGTACGGCACTCTCCCCCCCTCCTTTCTCTCTTTCGCTTTGCCCCTCTTCAGCGCTCTTCCTCCCCTCTTCCTCCTCTCTGTTTTCCTACCCTGTCTCCCTTCGTCTTAGCACTCCTTTCTTAACCTGTCTCCTTTTCCTTTCTTCTGTTCGTCTCTTTCACCCTATTTAGTTCCGCTTTTTCTCTTGCCCGTTCTCTTCTTCCCCCCCCCCGCCCCCGCTCCCTTCTTCTTCTGATTCTCTCCCTTTTTCCATCTTTTCGCTTCCCTCCCTTAGCGCCGACTCCTGCATCTCCCCCCCCCATTCGCTCTCCCCCCTCCATCTCCCCCCGTCGGCTCTCACCCTTTCTCCGCCTCCTCTTCGACCTTGCCTTCCTTTCCTCCCTTTCCTTCCGTTTCCCCCCTCACACTCCTTCGTCGTTCCCTTGTAATCATTTCTCCCTTCTCTGTTTAGCCATCCCTTCTCCCCCTTTTTCCTTGGTCAACCCCCCTCTTCGAGCTGCTGTCCTCCCCCCCTTCCGTTCCCCTCTTTGCCTTGGCCCGCTGCCTTTCGTACGCCCTCATTTGCTCACCTCTTCCGATTAGTTCCGCCTGTGCCCTTCTATGCCCTTTTCTTCCTCCCCCCACCCCTCCCCCCTCTTAACTCTACCCTTCGTCCCCTCCCTCTGGCCTCCAGTCCCTCGCCTTGATCTCTCGACCCTTGCGTTACGCCCCACTACTCCCATCCGATCTCTTTTCCTATTCCGCGCTATTTACCCTCCTCTTGGCTTCAAGCTGCCGCCTTCACCTCCCCCCCTTCCCCCCGGCTCCCCGCTTTGTCTCTCCTTCTCCCTCTTTGTATTCTCCCCCCTCCTCTCTCTGTGCCCCCCCTCTTCCTGTCTCCCCCACGGTGGTCTAACCCATTCAATTCGCTTTTGATGCGGTTTCCCCTTTCACTCCTTTTTTTATGTAGTTACCCCTTGTCACGCTTGCTCTTGTGCGCATTCGTTTCCCGCGTACGTTTTGCGCACGCTAAATGTAGCGGGGTCCAGGGGGTCGCGCATCATATGGCCGACATGTTGAAGATCGCGCGTAAATTATTTGTATGGAATCAGAAGTCCAAAACTTTCGGATTAAAGGAGAGCGCTACAGACGTATTAGTTCTGACACGCGAATCGGAAATCTGCTTTCAGTGATAACACCTACTACTTAATTAATTTATGCTACTCCTCAGTCGCAATTAAAAAAAATAATATTCAATTCAATTCGACTTTTCTCTAGTGTCAACATGGCTAATAGACAAAAAGTGTGTATTCAGTATGAGGGAATTGGAAGCTTCACAACATCTGACAACATAATTAAACTTTTAAATTTGCACCAGCAGTGCGGCACGTACGCAGGGGGGTGCGAGGGTGAGGTGCCCCCCAAATTCCCAAAAGGGGAAAAAGGTCACTTTTTGCCGATTTTTTTATAAAAAGGTCCAAGAAATTTAGAGGAAATTATTCTGACAAGCAAGTGCCACTTTTTGAGTAATTGAAGTTCAAGAAAGTCCACAAAAAAGCGACCATTGTTAGGGGGGTTAGGTCCACTTTACCAAAAAAGGTCCAAAATTAAAAAAAAAAAAGGTCACTTTTCGAAGTCCGCACCCCCCAAAATAAATCCTGCGTACGGCCTGGCCGGTAGGACAAAGTGGCCAGAGCTAAAAGTCTTACCAGTAGTGTTTCAACCCAGCTGATTCCTGTTTAGCAGACCAACGGGCACATGAAACTTAAACAAAAGAACTTGTATATTTATCATGCGTGTTCAAAATATTTCTGAATCATCTAATCATGTAGTCAAATTAAGTATCTAAAAGCGTAATATCAGAAAACAGGTATGATCCAAAAGGCTAGCACTGTTGGTAGGTAATTTTTTTTAACGATATTGGTAGGGATCTTAAAAAGATTTGGTTGGCTTTTTTGAGTGTGATATTGAAAACCTTAAATTTATCAAGAAAATCATAACTCAGGAGCTAATAATAGGCTGTGGGTAATTAGGTCACTTTTAGTTGGGGGTGTTCAAATAGATCAACAGAGTATGATCCAGGGGAAATAGTGTAACATGGTGCAATGCAAGCTCCTTGATATTAGCCGTTGTATCCTGCACAGTAGTTGTTAATTGATAGGTCTCCTTTATCATGATAATCATTATCATCCTGTTTTGCTGGCTGTTATAAAACGCTTACAGTTAAAGGTGCATGTTCCGCTCCGTATTTGGGACCCGATTTACTCGGAAGTAGTCGTATCGATTTGTTATCAGATGAAAGGCTGTATATTGTTTCATTGTCGTCCCTGAAATTTGAGCCCTCAAATCCAGTTCATTCCCCAAGACTATAGAACCAAAAGACCGCGCATTTTAATGGTTAACCATCAATCTCAGCACAGTATTGAATAGGGCTTTGCAATATGCAATATGAAGAGTTAATGATGCACTCACTTTCTCAGATACAAACTTAGATATACACACATATGTGCAAGTGCCAGGCTCTCATATTAAGTAGAGAACACAATACACATAAATCGGAACAAGCATCTTTAAGTTTGTAAAAACATGAAACTAGAGTGTTCTCTGATGCAGTAGGATTTCCACATTCAGGGAGTGTTAACTATATGTGTCAGTGAGAAGCGGTGATTGGAGTGATGTACTGTACGACACTTATCTACAAGCTCAATAAATGAGAAAACCCACTTTAGTCAGAAAGAGGAAGAACATTTTTTTAAAAATCAGTCAAAAAAGTATGAAATTTCCTCATTTCCTTCCAGCCAAATAAGGTGATTGCTCCCTTAGCATGGAAAAAGAGTAGTTCTATAGTGTGGTTTTTAGTCATTTTGAGGTATTTTATATGTCAGGGGTTCTCAATTATAATGGCTTAAGGGCCAGAGAATTCTGAAGTCATTTGAAAGTTCCCTACTTGAGGGCCAAATAAACCTGAAATTCTTCCATTTATATTTTAGAGCAAGTCAAGGGCCAAAAATCAATGGTTGGCGGGCCAGATTTGGCCTGCGGGCCACCTATTGAGAACCCCTGTTATATGTTTTATAAAATCTATTATTTTACATCCATAGCATGTAATGATACCGTATCTTGCATATATATTGTGTGTGATAGAAACTGCCCCAAGTTGTGGGCTAAATAATATCATTCTCCCTTCATATTTCTATGATGCAGACTTCGAGATAGAGAAAGTTTCGAATACAAATCAATCACATACTTTTAAATTTTATTCTGTGACACATCTTGTATTTTGTATAATTTGCATTCTCCAGAATTTTTTGTACAAAAATAAGGATTTACAGAATACATGAAATTAATACACCAAAATGAATGTAACTCGCACTTCAAAATGCAATTTACGCAGTCTACTGTGTTTTAACAAAGTAAAAATAGATTTAATTGCAGGTTGTTCAAGGACACAGTCTGTATTTATATTGAGGGTATAAATATATACCACACAGCTGAATGTTTATGTAAGATACTTATTTTTCAATTTTTTTTTGCAATTAGCAAGTGAAGCACAAACTTAAATTACTGTGAAAATAGTTTAATAGTCATATGTGATCTAATCTGATCTTCTCAGGCCAAGGGGGGGGGGTCGCATCACCCCAAATTCCACAAAAGGGGCAAAAGGTCCACATTTGCTGATTCTTATGATAAAAAGGTCCAAAATTGAGAAAAAAATTGACAAAAAAGACCACTTTTTGGTGACAACATGTTGAAAAAAGTAAAAAAAGGACCATTTTAGGGGGTTAGGTCCACTTGTACCAAAAGTGGTCCACTTTTTCGAAGTCCAGCACCCCCCAAAATAAATCCTGCATATGGCCCTGCCGATAACATAATTGAGATGCTAGTAAGCATCTATATAGATCTCGTGCACTGGGTTGTTTGTGTGTATTGTATGCCGGGACCGCTCACCAATAAGTACTCAGTTGCAGGCCTGTTTATCAGGCAGCCTGGGATAGTTTAGTGGTAGAGCACTGGTCTTGTATACCAGAGGTCCCCGGTTCGAATGCTGGTCCAGGCAGGTGTGCCCTCGAATTTTCTTTCAGGGGTATATCTGCTTGCGTTCGGATTCTGTGTTGGTTTATCATGTTTATATGTAGTGTCTAACCGATCACCCTAATATCTGTTATACCGATTACAGATTTAAAAATTTCAAAATTGGTTCATTCCGATTACGATTACGATTTTTTTCTGTGTACTTTTTTTTGCGTTATCGACGCTGTTTTCGACAGCCAAAAGCTGCCAGAAAGTAGCAGATTGATTTCTGGTAAACCACTAAAACAGCAAAATAGTAAGTTAGGAACAACATACACACTCTTGTGTACATAAATTGATTGTTTCAGTTTCGATTTATTTTCACTGTTTGGCCATCAGTTTGGAACAATTTTCATTCAAGTTTGGACCTCTTTGATATTAATTTAATCGGTATAGAAAATCGGTAAAAAATGAGAATTTTGCCGATACCGATCAGATACCGATAAGGTGATAATCGGCCCGATTTCAAGAATACCGATCATATCAGTTATTCTCTATTTATATGTTCTAATGTGCAATGCGCTAATCCTTTCCCCTCTGTATTTGAGATCAGTAAGTTAAAGCAATAGAAAATACCTCAAAATTTGTCCATACACACTAGCTTTTTTTGGTAAAACAAATCAATCACAAAATCCACATTAGAAATATTCCTCTTTAGATGCAGAAGATGTAAATCTTTATAATGACCATGAGAGTACTTCTCAGAAATTCCTCTGTTCTGCACAATTAATTTGATCAGTGCATTGGACAGGGGATATCATTGAATTAACCCTGGCTAAACTAACATGTAAACATTGATTTTCAACTTGACCAATTTGGCCAGAAAAGTATTCTAAACTCATAAAAAAGGATCCTTTATACATTTGAAGGCATTTGAACAGTCCTCCGGGTCCTCCCACTTCATATCTATACATGCGCATAGCTAGGGGTGCAGAGGGAGCGTGTGCACCCCGGATCTAATAAAAGGAGAAAAGAAGTGCATTGAAATAAAGCTCAGATTATGAAAATGCACACAATTTTTCCAAGGGCTTCGCTTCCTAGACTCCCACTGGGGCTCTTCCCCTGGACCCACCGGGGCCTTAAGCGGCCCCTGGACCCTGCCGTCGTGGTTTGGATCGTCACCAGGATCCGCATGCCGGGGGTGCCGGATCCTGGCTACACGCATGCTATACCACATTGTCCAGGATTCAGACATTAAAGGGGGGATAGCCCAATTTAAGCCTACAATTTTTTTCAAAACCCCCTCTGTAAAGTTCCTCGCCGATATTTCAACCATTTTTAAGTAAGAGCTTAAAACGTGATTTTGTATTACCATAGAGTACTGGTGAAATATATTGGTCGACCAAATTGGAGCATATTTTCGCTCATAACATTCCAAACCAACATCATTCACCCTGAGATTTCACATGTAGGTAAATGAAAAAATGTAGCTTTCGTTCTGATACCAATTTTTGACCATTTTTTTTTTTTTTTTTTCTTCCGGTAAAATCTGGGGTCCCTGGGGATGAGGCTATTGCGATCGGCCATGGAGCTTAAACATAAAAGGACTTGAAGGTGAGATGCTCATACCTTGCCACATCTGTGGAGGTACCTCGAATTATTTTTGATTAGCACGGTACACTATGCAAGGATCTTTTTTTACAACATGACATAGAAATCAAATAGAGATGACCCATCAGCCATTTACCTTGTGTATTGGGCATCCTTTATGTCCAGGGGAATCCTGTGTGGATATTTTCACCCCCACCCCACTCAAATAAATTGCTATATTTTAAAAGCATTTTTTTTTGCATATCACCTATATGAGGCCATAATTCCATGATAAAAATCTTAACTTTTGGTTAGGTAAGTCAGGGGGGTGCAGCTAGGGATCAATGCCCTTAACTGATCTTTACAAGCTCTGTTTAAAGGTCCATGGCCGACACTAATACCTCGTTCCCAAAGCCCCAGAGTTTACCATAAGTGGTCAAACATTTTGGTATCAAAGCCAAGCTACTATTTTCTGCCATTTACCCTGTGAAATCGGAGAGCCAAAATGATATTTTGGTTTGGAAGTTTGAGTGAAAATGTGCCCCATTTGGTGAACCAAAATAAATTTTATGGGGTTTACAAATCACATTTTTAGCTCTCACATCAAACGTATTGAACTATCGGCGCAAACTTTACAGATGGGGTTTTGGAGTTAAGCCAATCAATTAAGATGAAAATTTCATATCCTTAAATCGGGCCATCCCCCTTTAATCTTCTAATATTCACTTCAATCTTTATAGGTCAAATCGTATTCTTTGCTTATAAATAACTGTACACTTCTAACAAATCACACTCCTCTAATGAAATGCCAACCATCCCTTCATATTAAATCCATCCACTCCCGTGACTCCATCCAACACCACGGCATAATAGAATACATCAGTGCTAACTGCTGACATGTGCAACACACACACACACTAGAATTGTATGTGTAATTACCTTCCACTATCTAGACCATTTAAATATCCTGAATTCATTCAATACATGAGCTCACACAATAATGAACATTTGAACAAAGTCAAAATCAGGGGTCCGCGGTTTTCTGCGTTTCTGCATCCAGGATGCCGATTTGGGAAAATTAGCTAATTCGGACGCACTGACTTTCACAATCAGAGGGGGGTTGGGGGTCCAAAAATTTCAACTGGACCGCAAACCACACGTCCGTGTTACTTTGTGGGAATTGAAAACCTCCCAATTTTACTTCTTACCAGAGATAAAAAAAATGTGTACCGATTCACAAACCTTAATATTTTTTTTAAAGGGTAAGTTTGTCTCAGCTGATTTCTTTACCGTACCTGCCAATATTCATCCAGTTCTTCATCCATAAAACTGCCTTTGATGTTGGCGATGAACTGGGTTAGCCAATCAAAAATATCATTGCTGACCAAAATTTCCATATACAGCTGAACCAAATCGGCAAACCCATTCTGAAACACATCATGACATACTAAAGGAGTCTGCATCATTGCCAGGCGAGGGAGTCCAAAATGCGACCGGACATAAAGTGCTGTTGATGCGAAACTTTCAAAGAAGTTCATCCTTTGTAAACTTTCAAAAAAAAATGCAAACTCTTTAATTTGTTAGTAGCAAAATATTTTTTTCTGTGATTATTGGATCTCGGAATAATTTCTCAAGTAAAAAAAAAACACTTTTCTTAGTGATGTACTTCCTAGGGCTAAAGCTAACAGAAGTGTGTAGTGCATGACGGCCTGTGTGAAACCCTTTGTGTGTATGTTGCCTCAAAGTTTGGAACTTTGGAGCAAAGGTGAGAAGGGCAAAACTTTGAAATAAACATCCAAAAATGAATTGTAAGCATAGTATTATTTAGTGAAACTGTCTTGGGTAAAAGTTAGTCATTCATGTTGGCCCTTCTTTCTTTGCTTGGCAGTGTTTCTGTTGATTGAGTTTTCTATATATTATATATATTATTGTCATAACAATATTTTTACAGGTACGGGCCAATAGAAACTATGATTAATAATAATTTGAAAAATACACAATATAATGATATTTTATTGAACATAAATAAAGTTGATGGCAGGCACTGCAAAACGCGCAACGCGTTTGTAACGCAATGCCCTCATTCAGAGAAAAAAGAAAAAAAAATAATGGCATGGTATGGAATGTTAACATGACCTGCAGAACAAAGTAATTTTGAGAGAATGGAAATGGTAGTTTAGAACCATATATATCAAGAAATGATGAATAATACTTGGTAGATCGAATGCAGGCAATAAAGCCAAAAAAGTTACGAGACAGGGACACAACAAAAGACAGACAGACAAGGACAAGGAGGGGAGGGATGACAGCAATGCCTAAAGGGACAAAATGGAAAAAAGACAGCGAAAACAGAATTATATACATTAAAAAAGTTCACAAAACTCAATCTACAGGTATGAACTGAGAAGAAAACCGTTGAAGCGTTTTTTTTTTTTAAATGATGAGAGTGAGGACTATTTTTAAAGTGACATCCACGCCGTTCCAAAATAGCGCGGCCTTGGGTTTTAATGGTTATTCTCTGCTAGTTTTGGTTGGTAGGGTTAATATGAAGGTTCGAAGCATTGCGAGTGTTTTATAGAATGGATCTGATAATTTCTTTTGAAGAAACTGGGTTCAAGTACGCCTGAAGGAAGTAAAATTGTGCTGGAATTTGTACATGAAAGTACCGAGTGGAAAAAGATAAATATCAGAAAGTTTTAACATGTCATTGAAATGGGAATAATGGGTCTGTGCTTACCAGCCATAAGGAATTAGAAATTTGCCTGAATGCCTTTTTTGTAAAAGAATAGAGAGTGAGTGTGTATTATTTGTCTGCCCAGACAATTGCACAATAATTTAGATAAGGGAGAATAAAGGTTTGTATGGGTACGAAGAGGAATTTAGGGTGTAGGATAAAGATTGAACTTTGCGGAGGATGCCATTATATAGAAATAATTTTGAGATGTGGGCAGTGTGGAGTGTGGAGTGCCGAGAAAGGTTGTTATCAATAAGTACGCAAGACACTTGGTGGTGTTTACCTCCACTGATGTTGGTATTGTCGATTTGTATTATTAGATTAGTATCTGGTCTTGTACTATGTTTTTGAAGATCATGAAATTGGTTTCTTTAGCTATATTTAGAGACAGCTTATTTATTTGAACCAATTGGAATAATGGAAAGTTCATTATTAACCGTGGTTTCGTTGTATCGAGGTCTTCGTTTGGGAAAAAAGAATGTTAGTGTCATCCGCAAATGATATATAGTGAGGAAGCTGGAACCAAACAAAGAGAAAGATAATGATGTACAATAAGAAGAGAAGTGGACCCCTCCTTAATTTTTAATTGGGAGCCTTGCGGGTACACAACCGATGATGTTAGAGGGCGGAGGAGGATTTACCATTAATGTAACAAAATTGTGTTTATTCAGATAAGTAATTGGATATCCAAGACCCCTATGCCCATAAAGGATTACTATTTATAGGATGGAGTGGTGTAAGTATCGAAAGCCTTGCTTAAATCAAGAAAGCTCACCGATTTGAATAAGTTTGTTATCCAAGTCCTCTGATACTTTGGTGTTTTGTAGAAGTTCATTTATGGCCATGTCGGGTGGTCTTCTTGGGTTTTTTTTAGGGCGAAATCCATAACTGGTTGGAACAAGATGTATGCTTGGAATAAAAGTAAAAATTCTGTTAGACAATTAATCCTTTCCAAGATCTTCGAAAGAGTTGGCAGTATAGAAATAGGCCTATAGTTGTATAAATAAAGGGAGTCGCCGGCTTTGATACAGGAATGACCTTAGCGATTTTGAGCTTTGAAGGAAACAAACACCGGTGATAAGGAACGATTGACAATATGTACAAGATTGAATTTATTAAGGTAGCACAGCCTTAAGGATATTAGAGCTGATACCATCATGACCGGTGGTTGGTTGTGCTGTTTTAAATTTCATACAAGTTATCAATCTAATCTGATGAAGTTGGGTTAAGAAAAACACACTTGTTGTGTGATAGGCTTAAACAGGGGGGAAAATTTAGGATCAGGTGGTGGATTTTATCGGCAAGAGAAGCTCCAATTCGTGAAAAAATCATTGAAATGGGAGGCAATTAGAGCAGGGTGAATACCTTCTTACCATCTTGTAAAGGAAAAGAATCGGGAGTTTTTGCTGTTATTCCTTCAGAAAGGTTGTTTAAGGTTCCCCACATTTTTTTCATATTATGTTTATGAGATTCAATTTCAGAGGAAATGTGAGACTTTTGAGGGACCGGAAGTAATTGGTTAAAGCTAATTTCTATTTTAGGGACGTGATCCGATTAACCTCATTTGGTTGTTTACAAAGCTTTCTATATAAGTTATCTTAGTTGTATTGATTTAATAGACATTTCGTGATCCAAGGCTAAGGGAGTTAAATAACATAGAAAGTGGCTGGGTCATGATCCACCCAGTTAAGTATTTGACCCACCCAGTAAATTCAGGCTGACCAATGACCCCAAAAATGGCCCCACCAAGTTAATTATTGACCAACCAGCAAGGCATATTATCTGACCCAAAAATCTATTAATGAAGTTGCAGTATTTCAGCTAAATAATGAATGCCTCAATAAAAATTAGTCACTGAGTAAAAGCAATATTCTGAATAGGCTTGCGGTGTGACTCTACACCTAACAAATTATGGATTCAGGATAGTGGGTGACAAACTTTACTAAAGGTATATACTAATTAAATGAAGAGCACCACCTTTAAAGGA
>JAMKCH010001138.1:0-114802 GCA_023653785.1 Ophioderma brevispina
AGTTCTAAATGCCACAGGAAAGGCTTCGTACATAAAAAAAAGGTCACTGAGTGATGGATAATAAAAAGTTATACATTTTTCAGTTGGATCATTTCCTGATGTGATTACGTATAATTATGGTAGTGATGAGAAATGACTTGCATTGAGTCCCTAAGAAGAGGGGGTATTAGTATTTAACTACAAACCTACACTATTGTGTCATTTTAGTGCTCACCAAAGATACTTATTTCAATTCACTTTTCATCATCATACACTATTTATCATGTACATGTTAAGGGAAGCTACATAGAAACAATAGCAAACTAGAGTAGACCGGACAAAAGGTGTGAGACGCGCATATATATCACGTTAGGGAAAGAAAGTCCATTGTTAGAAGCAGGAGGAAACAGAGTACCCGGAGAAGAACATGTGAGGCCGAGTATGGGACTGGAAACAAAAATACACAGGCTGACAGGGTTTGAACCACTAAACCCCCCCCCCCCCCCCGTGATCAGAAGGATGGAGGGAAGCAGGATGTGGTGGAAGGACCAGTTGAGAGTTGTGTCTGAGTTAGATGGAAGAAGTAAGAAGAATGACAGAGGCAGAGGACGTGGGCAGTGAGTGTGGTGGTTAATTTTCCAATTTTTAAAGGGAAAGTGGATGCAATGAGTTGTGGTGTGTATAGGGGTTGAAAGTCATGGAGGCGGTGAAATGAAAATTGGGAGGAAAGTCCTAAAAGAATAGGAATTAGGAGAAGAAATGTGAAAGTGGATATGCAATGCAATGCAATTTTGTTTATGCCAGGGAAGGAACGATTAGATGCAGGGTGGTGCATTTGAGGGAGGTTGCAGAGGAATATCAGCTCAAGGGAAAAAACTAATGTGTTGGATGGAGAAGCTTGATAGGAAGTCCCAAGGAATTGATGGAGTGGGCGATGAGGGAAAAGGGGAAATGGGGGTATAATACTAGAGGGCGCGGTATTAGAGCAGCAGACACAAGGAACACGTTTGTACAGACCCAGAGACCGCAAAAGACAAACAACGCGACTGGGGTCGAGGAGTTTGAGGTAAGGGGGTGTTGCATACAAAGGTTCTGTACTGTCGCAATTGATATTTGCAAGAGAGGTATGATGAGCGAGAGATGCTGATGATTTGGTTTTTGGGAAGATCAAAGTGATGGTTGAAGGGGGAAGTGTCCGGAGGAAGGAAGGACCCAGTGGTATGCGCAGAAAAAGCGGGTTAAAAGCCAAATTCAGGGTGGTGTGAGGAAGTTTAGGAAATGGATCAGGGAGATAAAACAAAGATGAAGAGGGTGGCCCCAAGCTTGGCAAGAGATTTTGTTTTGCAGCCTGTGACAGGAGATGTAGAATAAGAGCGGGCGGGCTCCGGGATGTTGGAAAAGTTGTGTGATGTGTGGAATCTGTGAATGAGTCTTGTGCATGCGTGGAGAACAGGGTATTGTAATGGATGCGGGGTGGCTGTGACGCAAGAGTTAAGGTCTGGGTGCTGAAGTTTAGGAATGTGGAAGTTGCTACACAGGAAAAGATTCTTGAAGATGAAAGGAATGGGTATTAAAGTTGTTTGTGAGATCGGTTGCTGTGGTAGGGATTTGAGAAGGACAGATAGAGCGATGGTGAGAGACCCACACTGCCTGTAGCAGTGTGAAGAGGTCGGAAGGATTTGTTGCAGATGTTAGGTTTTGGAAGAAGCAGTGGATGGTTGCGAAGCCCGTATTGTGTAGGTGGCTAGGGCACGTGCTGAGGAGGGCTGATGAGCATGTTTTAAGAAGGGTCCATGGAATTTGGAGTGGGCAGTTCGAGGAGACGCGGAGATGACGGCTAAAGAAGACATGGAAGAAATGGAGGAGGAGAGTAGGAGGGTTGGGTTGGAGGGAGGGTCACTGAATTGGGGAAGTGGAAGGAGGGGGGTAAGGGGATTGCTGCGAGTGTGAGGTAAATCCGGTTGTGGCAGGAGATATATTCCACCGGGCTGACAGTACGGGAACAATGGTGAACAATAGGGCAATCGATTCAGTGGGACTCGTCACGCGCAACATTAGTTTCACGCTTTATTCCGTGTCGTCTCGGGAGCCCGGACTATGATTACTGTCAAACGGGACACCGAAAAAACTGGTGTCTAGAAATTTGTTATGAGTCATCCGGACCCATAGTTCCCACACTACAACGTAAAGGAATAGGGACACTCGAATTCAGTTGGACCGCTCGCGCAAGTTAGTTTCACCAACCCGCTTATTCCGTTGTCGCCATGGAGCGGGTGAGTTAGCTATAGGCCCTATGAGGCGCAAATTATGATTTCATTAGGTTTCTAGTTACGTCAACGCAATGCAATCTTAATATTTTTTTCTTTTAACTGCTGTTGCTCTTCAGGAGAAAGAGGTGTATTTTCAATACCAATATACACGATTTAGAAAAAAATTCCGATCTCTTGAAAAATGAAGTTTTCCGACACATCTTTAACACAGCGATAGCTGAACTTTGTACACCACTCAATCCAAAAAGAAAACTCTACCAAAAAACACTGCTTTTTACACCAAAATTCTTCAAAACCCAAATATTACACCCGACAAACTTCAGGGAGATAATCAGATAACACCAACATGACCGTATTCGCAAGTTACCATTTTTACCGGCCGAAATGATCTATAGTTACGGAGATACGCAAACAACAATAAAATACCATCGCAACAGCAAGGCCTGTCAAAAGTAATGTCTTGTCGCTACGCAACCTGCAAGAACAATGGCTTTGAGTTCAGATAAAAAAAAAAAAGATTTAACATATCAAAGCCCATTATTTGCTGAGTAAAGGTATTATGGTGACATCTATGGTTAAACATGATATTCAGGGAAAAGGAGATGAGATAGGCCATCGCCCCAAGAGAAAAGATTGATCGGATAAAACGACTTTGGTTACGTATATCGCGAACTAATTGATTTATGCAAATAGTAGATATTACCTTTAATATGTGGGTACGTCAAGTCTAAAAGTTGCAATTATTCAAAATGAATAGAATGTCATCTCAATTTTCTAATCTTTTCATATAAGCGAGCGCAGGAAGTCGTATAGGACAAACGCGTGTACGATTGGCAGCTATTGAAAAATCGATAGTCTGCAGGTTTAAAAAATACCGACCCTCATTGATCCCCCTTTCGTTCTTATCATTAACTCTTACGGAGTTATTTAATCGACGGGAACTAACAGGAATTCGCCATTGTAATATTGAAGTTCATTTGTAGTCCGATATTTCAACAAAGAATTTGTTTAATTCTCCATTCTGTTGGATATTTTTGTTTTCTCGCAAGATTTATTTTTAGAACTTTTTTCTAACATTTAAAACCTAGTGATAATGTTGTGCTGATATTTAAAAATCATGCTTGGACTAATTAAATACGATAATAAATATTTTAAAATAATAAATAAAATTTCACTGATAGATGGCGCCTTTACAAATTCGTAATTTTCTTCAGGGGGGGCGGCCAAGAATTTTAGATTGTAATTGTGTTAACACGTAAAAGCGAGGATTTACGGCAAACAAAAAAATGGGCCATTGTCCTGGGGTAGGGGACATTGTCCTGGGGAAATGGGTCATTGTCTGGGGGTATGGACATTGTTCTGGGGTATGGGACATTGTTATGGGTGTGGAACATTGCATGGGATTGGGACATTGTCCTGGGGTATGGCCCATTGTCCTGGGGTATGGGAATTGTTCTGGAGGTATGGGACATTGGCCTGGAGGTATAGAAAAATTGTCAGGGGTATGGGACATTGTCCTGTGTATGGGACAGTGTCCTGTGTATGGGACATTCCGGGGTATGGGAACATTGTTCTGGGGATATGGACAGTCCTGGAGGTATGGGACATTGTCCTGGGGTATGGGAAATTGTCCTGGGGTATGGGACTGGTCCTGGAGTATGGACATTGTCATGGGTGATGGGACATTGTTTCTGGAGGTATGGGACATTGGCCTGGATGTATAGAAAATTGTCCGGGTCGTATGGGACATTGTACGTGTAGGGACATTGCCTGGGATGGGGACATGTTCTGGGGATATGGGGCATTGTCATGGAGTATGGGAATTGTCCTGGAGGTATGGGGGACATTGTATGGAGGTATGGGACAGTGTCCTGTGGTATGGACATGTCCTGGGGTATGTGACATGGTCTGGGGTATGGGGACATGTCTGGAGTATGGGAACATGGCCTGGGGGTATGGTACTTGTTATGGAGTTGGGACATTGGGACTGGAGGTAAGAAAATGTCCTGGGGTTATGGAACATGTCCTGTTTGGGACATTGTCCTGGGTATGGGGACATTGTTCTGGGGATATGGGACATGTCCTGGAGGGGGGGGGGTTATGGGACATTGTCCTGGAGTATGGACATTGTCCCGGAGGTATGGGACATTGTCCTGGGGGTATGGACATTGTCCTGGGGGTATGGGCCAATGTCCGGGAGTATGTGGGAACATTGTCCTGGGGTATGGGACGTTTTCCTGGCTGTATGGGACATCGGCCTGGAGGTATAGAAAATGTCCTGGGGTATGGGACGTTTTCCTGTGTAGGGACATTGTCCTGGGGTATGGGACATTTGTTCTGGGGATATGGGACATTGTCCTGGAGGTTAGGGACATTGTCCTGGAGGTATGGGTAATTGTCCTGGGTATGGGACATTGTCCTGGGGATCTGGGACATTGTCCTGGAGGTATGGGTAATTGTCCTGGGTATGGGACATGTTTGGGGATATGGGACATTGTAATGGAGGTATGGGACATTGTCCTGGAGGTATGGGACATGGTCCTGGGGTATTGGGACAATTGTCATGGGGGTTATCGGGACATTGTCTTGGGGTATGGTACATTGTCATGGAGTATGGAAACATTGTCCTGGGGTATGGGACATTGTTCTGGAGGTGATGGGACAGTGGCCTGGAGGTATAGAAATTGTCCTGGGTATGGGAACTTGTCCTTGATTGGGACATGTCCTGGGGTATGGGACATGTGCCTGGGGATATGGGACATTGTCCTGGAGGATGTAGGGGGAACATTGGTCTGGGGGTATGTATGGACATGTCCTGGGGTATGGGAACATGTGTCTGGGATATGGGACATTGTCTGGAGGTATGGGAACATTGTCATGGGGTATAGGACATGTTTCTGGAGATATGGGACATTGTCCTGGAGGTATGGGACATGTCCTGAGGTTATGGGACATTGTCCTGGAGGTATGGGAATGTCCTGGGGTATGGGACATTGTCCTGGGGATATGGACATTGTCTGGAGGTATGGGACATTGTGCTGGGGTATAGGAAATTGTTCTGGGGATATGGGACATTGTTCCTGGAGGTATGGGACATTGTCTGGAGGTATGGGACATTGTCATGGAGGTATGGGACATTGTCCCTGTGGTATGGGACATTGTCCTGGGGTATGTGACATTGTCTGGGGTATGGGACATTGTCCTGGAGTATGGAACATTGTCCTGGTGTTATGGGACAATTGTTTCTGGAGGATGGGACAATTGGCTGGAGGTATAAAAAAATGTACTGGGGTATGGAAACATTGTCATGGGGTTGGGAACATGTTCTGGGATATGGGACACTTGTCCGGAGGTATGGACATTGTTCTGGAGGATGGACATTGTCCTGAGGTATGGGGCATTGCCCTGGGTTATGGGACATGTCTGGGGTACGGGCCATTGTGCTGGGGTATGGACATTGTCCGGGGGTATGGGACATGTATGGAGGTATGGGACATTTGGCCTGAGGATATAAGAAACTGGTCATGGGGTATGGGACATTGTTCTGTGTAAGGGACATTGTCATGGGGTGATGGGACATGTCTGGGGATATGGGACATTGTCCTGAAGGTATGGGGATATTCGACTGGAGGTTATGGGACATCGTCCTGGAAGTATGGGACATTGTCCGGCGGTATGGGACATTTTACTGGAGGTATGGGACATGGTCCCGGGGATATGGGACATTGTATTGGGGATTGGGACATTGTCCTGGAGGTATGGGACGTCGTCCTGGAGGTATGGGACGTTGTCCTGGAGTATGGGGGGACATTGTCATGGGGGATGTGACATGTCTGGAGGTATGGGACATTGTATGGGGTTGGACATTGTCGGGGTAGGGACATTGTCCTGAATATGGGACATGTCCTGGAATATGGGACTTGTCCTGGAGGTTATGGACATGTGTTCTGGAGGTATGGGGAAATTGGCCTGGAGGTTAGAGAAAATGTCCTGGGGTATGGGACAGTGTCTGGGAGGTATGGGACACTTGTCTGGGTTTGGGATATTGTTCTGGGAATTTGGGACATTGTCTGGAGGTATGGGGACATTGTCCTGGTGGAGGTATGGGACATTGTACATGGGGGTTATGGGACATTGTCATGGGGGATAAGACATTGTCCCGGAAGGGGTATGGGAACATCTCCTGGAGGTATGGGACATTGTTACTGGAGGTTGGGACATTGTCCTGGAGGTATGGGAACATTGCCTGGGGTATGAGGACAATGACCATTGTTACATGAATTATTTTTTTTTTACATTGTTTTATATGTTATGACTGACTCAGAATACATTTTAAGGTTGAGCATGTAAACCCAAACTGAAATGTGCATTAAGAAATGATTCGAGAAACCATCACATACATCAGACGACTATTGGACCGCCGTCCCATTCTTTTACCAAGCTGTATAATATTCGGCTAGGAGTCGAAAGAATACGACTTAAACTAGGGGGACGGACACGATTCTGCTGGATTGGGAATGTGGGATTTTAAACGGTTAATTAGGGGAATTCTGCGTTGCATTTTCTATGCCAAATATGACAGAATAAAAGTGGATCTGGGCGCTCGCTTCTCAGGTTCTACCTGCATCATAGTATTATGACTGTGGATGGAACAATAACATTTGGGACTCAGGCAAATATGCGTTTTTTATGTAGAGCGAGTGTCCTGTGATACTCCGTCCAAAATAAGACCCCCTAGTTACTGGAAAAAAATACTTTGCATACGCGACGCGATCTACCCAGGGATTCAGTGCGCGTTGCCCTCGCGTTGAATGAAAAAACTGCGCGCTCCCACCACATAAAAACCGTTTCGCGTTACTCGCTAAACTGCGCGACTCCATACCATCACATTAGTATTTATAGTAGTAGTAGTAGTTAATGCAATAATAAAAGAAGAATAAATAATGACATCAATTATAGAATAATAATAAAATGGCCAAGAAAAAAATTCAATAGCTGAAAATGAAATCACACTGGTATTTTAATTTATTCCGTAATGATTAATTCAAAAGGTAAAATAAAAAAAAAATGCATAGAAAATAAGATTTAAAAATCAATAGTAAAAAAGGATATGAAATTTAAAAAAAATATGGACAAATAGCTATAAATAGAAAATAGGAAATGGAGATCAATCCTTTGTCGTTTATTTCGTTGATACCTGCACATATTATTATTAATAATAATAAATAATTACATCAATTATAAGAATAATAATAAAATTTATTGTTTATAGAAAAAAATTACAATAGCTGAAAATGAATCCAATGTTTATTGTCATATCCGTTAATGATAGTAATAAAAGGTAAAAAAAAATCGGTCGTTCGTCACGTCCCAAATCACAGTGGAAGATCCGTCTTTAACAAGCTGATAGTTTCATCATCCAGGTTGATCAGCTGGAATCATCTTGGGGACTTGTAGACCTCACAGGCATCAATTATGTGGCTAATGGTTTGTGGCTCTCCACAATCGCGTTTTGGTGAAGGTTCTTAATCAATCTTGTGAAGGAAGTTCTTTGTACGACCAACGCCCAGTTCTGAGTCTGTTGCGGTTGACCCATGCTTCCTCTCAAGGTCACAGCCTGTGGGCTTGCTAGATGGGCTGTCCACAAACTGCTTCAAAGGTTCAAAGTAGAGGATGACCAGTTGCTCAACCATCGTCATTGATCAAGGATGATCGATAGGGAGACGTGACTGCAGGTTATGGATGGGTAGCAAATTGATTCCGTGGAATTCTCTGCACCTCAAAGGGTGTTGGTGGGGATTAGGACAGTTCATCACATTCTTGCGAGCTTGATCGTCTGAGGTTCCTCCTAGGTGTGCAGGAGCTATGCCAGGGACAGAATTGGAAGGATTCTACAGGCGTCGCCCAAAAGGCAACCACTAACAAGTCTCTTTGCACATTCAGAACGACCATCAATCTTGTGTGAAGTACGCTGGGACTCCATACTGGTGCAGAGTATTCAGCGGTGGAGTATGCCAAGGCAACAGTTGATGGATGTAAGGTGTCAGGATGCACCCATCCAGTTCCTGCTGAAAATAAACACTGAATTGAAATAAGATTAAAAATAATAGTATAAAATAAAGATATGAAATTAAAAATATGCAATAGCCTATAAATATAAAATATGAATCAATCCTTTTGTCTCGTTTATTCGTTGATACCTGCACCAACTTGACACGAAGAAAGATAAGAATAAATTATACAATAAACAGACATCCATGAACATCACATTATGCTAGTATTACAATTTATTCCGTTAAAACAGCAGATCATTTGTAATCAAATCCAGCTATGACACTATCAAGCATTTCAATAAGTAGGCCTCTAAAATGTACTCAACAACCGGGCTACCTCAAATTCAAGTTGCACCCTTTTCCGTTTTAAAAAGTTTTTTTCTGTTTTTTAATATTTTATTAATAAGCAAAAAAGGAAATAAAACCCATGAGAAGAGAAAGGATCCGTTTATCACCCAAATAGACCGTTCTCAAACAAATAGATCCGTCAATTACTTTGCTTAACCTTCTTCCCCCAAAACTACCTAGCCCTCCACCATGGACCAAGATGTGCAAGGGTTATTTTCTGGCTGTGTGGTGAGTATGGACGGTGGTTTGGGGTTAGAGGCGGATACGTAACAAATTCGGGAATGTTAAATTAGGTTCCATATCCAATTACCTTTAGGCCAAAATGGCAATGAGCGCTGTTCCAAAAACACACCATTAATGTAAAAAACAGTGCAAAAAGTTATCCTATTCCCAAAACGAACGTCCGATGGCGAAAATGCGATCCTTTTCCACGTGTTTATAAGCGGATGCGTAGCGCGTATATATATGAGTGTGGTTCCCCCGGGACAAAAAATAATCCGTCAAACAATGCCGTGACGTCACCACTTCTAAAATTTTCCAAAATTGGCCCGCAAACTCATATTAAGAGTCCAATTCAAAAATCAACTGTAGAAATTCATACTTTAATAATCTATCTTCATGTATGACCGGTTATTTGAGACAATGACCATCCCGTGATCTTGCTATTTGATGACAAAAGTAGAAGGCCAATTCCTGCTTCCAATGGCCGACATGTGAGGAATTACCCGATTTTGTTTTTGTCGCTGTTGCTATTGGCCACATGGCGGCGGGCTGTTAGCGTCCAGAGAGGTACAATGGTTTTTTTTTGGCTGTGTGGTGAGTAGCGGTGGTTTGGGTTAGAGCGTAGGGGTAAGTCGGGTAATGCCGAACACCATTCGATGAAGCCAATAAGTTCATGTTAAAACAAGGTTTGTTAAAGATAACCATATCATTAAAAAGTGTAGCCTAGCCAAACTCTAACTTCACATGTTTTCTTAACTCAAAACATGTTAGAAAAGAAGTTATGATCAAAACAAAAAATGCGTCGTTCGGTATCACCCGACACCTCACGGCTAATGCCGAACGTGTTTTATGATAATAATGTATATTGAAAAGCTCGATGAGAAGAGTTTCCAAAATTTGAGATGAGATGGACACACCATTATGGGTTGCCCTGGAAACGGGGCGTTCGGGATTACCCCAAACCAGGTGAAGTTTGTTAATTGTTCCTTTCATTAAACTTCGTCAGGGACGTGCCCATGTTGTACCATGATTTTAAATGTGAAGGAACATAGTTCTGTTAAACTATTAAACCCCTTTCTCTATCTTATTGTAGATGTGATATTTCTCAGAAATATATGTCGAATATTCATTTCACAAAAAGTATTTTTTGTAATTCGCGCGAGAATGTACGAGAGATTTCCATTTGGTCAGTTTACATTTGAATTAATCCCAAAGCAGCTAACAACATAGGTGGTAACACGGTCTCCTCATTTCGCATATAGAGAAATCGCTGCGTTCGGATTATCCGGTTCGCATTTACCCGACCTTTCCCCCTATAGGTGGCCTGGCTAAAGAGCGCGTAGCTCTGTAGCCAATGGCGCCTATGTTCAAGGGTTTTAGGTGTGGTAGCATTAATTTTGCAGCAAAGTTGGAAGTGGGAGTTATTTCACAACGAGTAATCTGATCTTCTTCATTTTATTTTTATCATTTTAAAATTCGCTGTTGCTGTGGTTAGGTGGCATGGTCCTACCCCCTGCCACTATCGAAGACTGACAAAATAATCTCGACAAAAGCTTTCTATAAGTCCAAGCAGTAAAGGGGCCGATATATTCAAACTCACAAGGTGTTGCGGTTTGTAGTTGTAGGATGATAAAATCATTATGAGGCCGATATTCCAGAACGCTCCAGGGTCGAATTCATACAAATTCGGGAATGTTACATTAAGTCCATAACCTACTATAGGCCAAAATGGCCAATGAGCGTGTTCCAAAAACACACATTACATGTCCAAAACAGTGCAAAAATTTAACCATTTATCCAAAACGACGTCCGCTGGCGAAAATGCGATCCTTTTCCAGTGTTTATTAAAGCAGCTGGTAGCGCGTATGAATCTCTGAGTGTTCCCCCGGGGCCAAAAATAAACGTTCAAACAATGCCGTGACGTCACACTCTAAACATTTTACAAAATGGCCCGCAAAATCATAATAAGAGTCCAATTCAAGAATCAACTGTAGAAATTCATACTTAATAATCTATCTTCATGTATGACAGGTTATTTGAGATAATGACAGCCCCGTGATCTTGATATTGCTGAACAAAAGTAGAAGGCCCAATCCTGCTTCTAAGGCCGGAAATGGAAGACGTCATACCCGATTTTGTTTTTTTGCTCGCTGTCGCGTATTGGCCGCATGGCGGCGGGTGTTAGCGGGGGTCAAGCCGTCATTAGCATGGAGAGGAGGAGGGCTACTTACCAAGGAAATATCGAAGAATTATTGGGACTGAAAAAGGCCACCACAAACAATAATTATGGTACCATAACCATTGTCTGCTGACATTAACATCCATGTTCCATCAGATGCCCCTTATTACATTTACCTTACCATGCTACTGTATCGCTGAATGGTACTCAAATAGACCCAATGTTATTAAGAAAAATCTTACCAAAAGCCTACAGACTAAAAAGGAAAATCTATTAATGCGGAAGTGAAAGAAAGTAAATGATGGTTGGTAATAGCCACATTCCATTGATTTTGAAGAAAGATTATAGATTTGTTGATTCCATTCACTTGCCGATTTCACCGGTTAACGATTTCAACGCCTTTTCATTTCAACTAATACGCAAATGGTTTGATTCACGGCTCTTTTAAATTGAACATTCAAAATAGCTGCTTCATTAAATTCAAAAGTATTCAGAATTGATCGGTTGTAATAGGTTTGCAAAGGGCAGCTTAAACTTACTTACAGGACAGTTTATCCTGTTAAGATTAAAAAATGAACGAAGTACGGACCAAAAGTGATATATTTGCAACAATGGCACAAATACTATACTGAAGAAGTACATCTTACTTGTGATAATCATCCCTGCCCATCCAGCACAAAAGATCGCTCTTCAGAACGTTCTATACCCGATTTTGTTTTTTTGCTCGCGTAGCGTATTGGCCACATGGCGGCGGGCTGTTAGGGTCGAGCTCTTTTTTTAAATACCTATTTCGTTCACGAATAAATAACTGAGCTTCTACGTGCGTTCAAATGTACGGCATATTTCATCATTATTCAAAAATGAAACGCAGAGGAACAAAACTTGAAAGAAGTTGTTTCCATATTTACTGATATTAATTAGCCGCCATTAGTTGCTGGGAGTCAAGTATTATGATTGTACATCAATGGTCACTGATATTTCAGGTGAAGAAATTGAAGGACAAGTTGATTTAATGTTAAAAAAAATGCATTTTACGATGACATACCCGTGTTTTATTCATTACAATATATGTATGAACTATGGTCGATCTAAGGTTCCTTGCAGGGTGGCGGATATCCGGAAGCAGATCAGGATACTATATGTGGTTGTGAAACAGCACATCAGACAATGGACAATCTCTTGGTTTGCCCACTGTTGGAGCAACAATGCACAGACGAGGACCTTTGCAGAATTCAGGAACAGCCCAGACATTGTCTCTGACAAGGTACCCATATTGAGAACCACTGGTTTGGGTACATGTCACCTTGTAGAAAGCAGGTGGTATCATCAGCAAGAAGACTCACTTTTTTCTTCTCAATATTCCCAATTTAATACCATGATCTGGTGATCGACGATCATGACGCTAAAACACCTCAATTGTGCATAAAAACAAACGCGGTGAGGAAAGTGGGCAACCTTGACAAAATACCGCGAGCCCATAGAAATTGATTTTGAAAAAGAATCCATTATTAATTACATAACTTTCTGTTGCAATAAAAAAAGTCCATCCATTGAATAAAGTAATCACCAAATGAAAGCTTTCCACACTTCTAAATAAAAACTGTGCTCGACCAATGTCAAATGCCTTCTCAGATTCCAGTTAAAACAATGGAACATGGGGGAGGGAATATTGACTAACAAAACTACAATCAGATCAGTATTGTACGAATTATATTCCCAATATTCTTCCTTCCTGAAACCTGTGTGTTCTCATGAATAATATTGTTTAAAATAAATTTCACGGGATGCCATAGCCTTTGCAATAATCTTATAGTCTGTGGTAAGAAGGGAAATAGGCCTATGATTTTAATCAACGTATGGTCCTTGTCCTTTCTTAGGGAGCACAATAATACTACTTCTTGGAACTGGACATAGGACCTTGTTCAAAAGAGTAATGATATGAACTCAAAAAGCTTATCAGAAATATCATGAAAGAAAACGACACAGAATTCAACTGGAAGCCCTCCATACCTGGCCATTGTTTAAATTTCATGATTTCAAGGCGAGAAAGAAGCTCAGCTTTTGAATATAGGTTTATCAAGGTTTTAGCTTTAAAATCATCAGATAGTTTCGGGATGTTTCATATCCTTTTAAGAATAAAGCAGCCTCTTTCTCCCAAATCGGATTCATCCTGAGATGAATACAAAGGAGCTATAAAATTATACAGCTCATCCATGATATTATTTTGATCTGACACCAAAGAACCATTCACCCATTTGAGTAACGAATATTTTCTTCTCAAAAGCACGTTTTTCAAGGTTACAATATTTTGAACTACGCTCACCAAAATTCAGCCATTTCATTCGAGACCTTACAACCAATCCAGCAGTTTCCTGATCAGGAATCTGAATTAAATTGTCTTCCAAAATATTCAAATCATTTGGCAAAGCAGAGAGAGTTATCCTTATCTGAGGTCTAAATCAGAAATATCTTCTTAATTCTGGAATATTTGATTGAAGCATCCTTGGTCTTCATTCTTCCTTTTTTTGCGACTACAATATGAATGCAGAGCTGCCCTGAAATTGTACACTAAAGGTCCCATACCACCTGAGGATTAAATGATGAGTTGCTATGAATCTCTTAAATTCCGATCTTGCCCTTGAGTAAAAGAATTAACCAAATCTGCATAATTCGAAGAAAATGGCAATTTAGTTTCCAGATCCCCTATACCTCGAAGGTGGGATATTATGTTGATTTTACATCTAAAATCAATAGTAGAGTGGTCAGATTTAACACCATTAGTAATATTCCGAGTCAATGGACATTATCAGCAAGGTCACTGGAAATTAGGATGTAATCAAAACGAGAAAGGGCCGGCGGATTTTTCTGATGTTCTAGTGAATGAAAACCGTAACGTTGGATTCGCTGTTCGCCACAAGTCGATAAGATTAAATTCATCAATCAGAGCTAACAATGCTTGCATGAGTTTATATTGTGTGCAAAGGACGTAACCTGATAGTCTGAGGGACCAGGGGCAACATTGAAATCACCAGCATAAATATAAATGTGAAGAATCAAAATTATCTAATCTGGAAAAAAAAAACATCAAAAAAAGAAATCAGGATCATCCTTTATTAGGGGCATAAATATTTAACTAAAGTTAGAGGAAGACCATCAATCAGACAGCATCTAAACTTAAATATACCTCCCTGCAGGATCCTTCTCAATAGAATTAATAGAAAAATTTGCTGTTGACTTAATCAAATCGCCACCCTCTGCTATTGATGCATGGATACCAACAAAATGATGCCCACCCACTGAGAAGCCACAAATTCTCGCCTTAGTTGGCATGAATGCGTTTCTTGCAAAAAAAACAATGTCGTCCTGTTTTTATGAAATAACTTTAAAAACAGTCTTACGCTTGAAATTATCTGAAGCCCTCTGCAATTAAACGAAGAGAACTTAAGAGCCATAAAAATTAAGGGAGATAACACTTCTTTAACTGTTGGTCCACATATAAGGCCATTCACAACACCGTTCACTTGAAGACACATGAGAATCGGAGCAGATCATGGGAAGAAATTCAGATGACAAGACATGAAAAAAACTGCACCATTACATGTACAAAAAAATTGCGTAAAAAGATCATGGGTAACTAAAATTGTGTATATCTTATAATGTAGATTACGCTGGGTAAGATCAGTCATGTATAATTTGCTTAACACGATGTACATTACAATTCAATAACAAAATGGAGCGAAGTAGAGCCGCCATGGGACATGAGAGACAAAAACAAGAACAAAAAAAAAAAATCAAACACAAAAAATGAAGACAAAAAACACACACAATGACACAACAAAAAGACAACAAAAAGGAAAACACATAGATATAATCATCAGTGAAAACCACACAAAAGGCTAGAACTTCCTTTTCAAAAAACAGTTCCAACCTGCAGGTTTACGCCTCGCCAAGACGTACGAAGTGGAGCCCCATATAGGTAAAATTCTGTGTCATAGAAACCACCATTTTTTTTATGGATGAAAATTTGGCAGCTACGATTCAAGAATCCAGAGGCCCCAATCCCGGAGTCCCTCGCACACAACCAGCTACACAAAAGGAATCACCACAAAGGCAATCAATGAACGTGGAAATGAGGTGTGTGACGAGAAACCCAAAATCAACCCTCAGCTTAAACATTACACCGCGGAAAATACACAAAAATGATGCCTCACACCCAAGGATGTAGGGCAAAATTATCACTGTTGTATCCCCCAAATGGTAAACACCCAACAGGGCCAAAGGTGACAGAGAAATTTTATCGACACAATCCGAAATCGCCCACTAAGTCATTGGCGCAGGCTAGAGCTATTCAAAATATGAGGATGAACAGACGACAGCCACCCTTATTTGTGGAGGACGAATGAGACATTGACTATATTTCTTTATGACATCTAGCCTAATTACAGTATTTGTTTGACTGAAACAGATAGTATCTGCTATTTGTATTGTCAAGTCTGATTTAGTTGAGCAAATTTAGAGAAAACAATGGTAAGAATTTTAGAGAAAGAAAACAATGGTAAGTATTCGAAAGAGGCAGAAGAAGCGAGCGTTACAATTGAATGGGATTTAGTTTACTTGCATAGACGATTAAACAATAGGTGACGTCCACCACCTCACAAGCGCCCAAGTCAAGAATAGTGACGTTCGCTGAAGTGGTGTTACTTGAATGGAAAGGACAGATATTTTCATTTGGGCTCTTGTAACCAAATCGTGAGTAGCATAGATATGACACGTTTACATATAAAATCGCGATTTTAAAATAAGATCCATTGGTATTTAGCTAAATATGTCGTCCGAGCAATGAGGGATCACCCTTTATACTATACGATTAGGAAAAAGGAGAGTAATCCCTGTAATTGATTAGAAATTAATGGCTCTCTTTTCTTATCTTTCCGACTCGAAATATCATACAGAGGGTAAACGAAAATTGTAAATCCAGACCTAATCATACTGATCCGCTTAAGTAAGGAGCGGTCTATATTTATGCCAGGGGGGGATGGAGGATTTCAACTTTTTTCGGCAAAAATTTTCGCGTTCCCCCCCCTTCGCTTTCCGTTCAAAACATTTCCGTTCCCCCTTGATCATGCTGATTTTCCCCATTTAAAAGTTAATGTTCCCCACTCTCGCGTTGATGAAAATTTCACGTTCCCCACTCTCTCTAACAAAAATGTTTCGGTTCACCCCTCCAAAATCCATTCATTCCCCCCCCCCCCGGCGTTAAATAATACCCCTCCTAAAACCACCCCCATCTGTTAATGGCCAGTGGCGGTCTTGCCTGGAGTCAATTTGAGAATAAAGAGGCTGAACAGCCCATATCATGAAAAGACAGCAGACACACGTAATCAATGCAACGTCACCTCCTCATGGTGCCATGGTCTGGATTGAAGTGATGACTCCACAAGGAATTGGCTGTTGATTACCAACCTGATATCTAGTCTGTCTCAGTCGATAGAAAAGGAAGTGCGTTCTCGACCGGCGAGAAACTAAATTTACATAATGGAAGGTCTATGTCATTACGTTTCTGCAACACTGGCCCGTCAAATCCAATCGGGCTGTGTGAGTCCAACGGCATGTATGTTACGGGGACCCCGAAACAGTTTACAGATCAATAAAAAACGCGGACTTAACCTAATCTGTTAAACGGGGACCTGAAAAAACGGGACACCACAATACGAATGTCCATATGAGTAGCGGTCATGTAGTTATGCCGGGGTGGGGAAGGAGGATTTCACATTTTCGGCAAAACTTTTCGAGTTACCCCCCCCCCTCGCTTCCGTTCAAAATTTCACGTTCCCCCCTTGGTTTGATGACTTTCCCATTTAAAAGTTCATGTTCACTTCGCGTTGATGAAAAATTTCAGTTCCCCCCTCTCTCTTACAAAATTTTCGGGTTCCCTCCTCCAAATCCTCACCCCACGGAAGTAAAATAAGACCCCTCCTAAGTAGCTATTGGGGATCCCTTTTGGCGGTCCCCGTTTTTCACCAACACAATCCGTCAAACGCAGTTATCACGCAGATTGAGGGATTAGAATTTTCTCGATCAAGATTAAATGCACGAGGACTAAACGGATAAACAACTATGTAAACGTCAGGGTTTAGTCGCAGGTACAACAAAAAAGACTATTGTTCACACTAAAAATTGTTGGGACCAGGTTGCCTTTTACATGGGCTTTCACAAATACAATAGGCAAACGACGTTGCTATTGTCCACCTTCCCTGCACACGTCTGCGCGTTCCAATCGATGGAAGCTGGCCCACGTCTATAGCCTATGCGAATCAATCCTTGATGCCAGTAGGCCTATAGTAAGGTGCTACATTTTTCCGTGGTCTTTCGCTTTCTCAAAAGAGATTAGAGTCACCGTAAAACAGACTTTTTTGTAGCACAATTCAATATGTGATTGGATGCTTTGCTTTAAAATTTTGTGGATTTCTAGAACTTCAGAGACCACGATTTTCAAAACTTAAAATTTTTTATTTTTTTTATTTCGTTGTTTTTAACCCCAAACACCCGTTCACGTTATATTAGACCAACTTAAATGTATTTGACATTCCGCAAACAATATACATGTTTTATAATGGATCAGGGTATTTTTGGCCTCAATCTGGGACATTTTCTAGAGCGTTTCGACCAGATATTGAGGTCCAGCGATTGTCATGTCTTTCGTGTACAAGAAAATAAAGCATGTTGGCCGTCGTGACCTCCTAATGATGACGTTTAACTGAATAAAGTGCGGTGCGTTCTCGGGTAGTCAATAGGTACCAATTATACTTCGTAAAGGGTACCCAACCCACTGCCATTGGAAGTCGATGTCAATGAAGTTCCCAGTGATGTGGATGGAGCAAAATTTTTCACCTGATTTTCTCTGAAAATGATGAAAGGTTAGCTGCAATAATTACTCACACTATCCAGTTCACCAATGTAAGGAGAACAAATGCAGGTAATTTTAGCAGACTAGAAGTACATGTTGTGGGTAAATCTCTGAGAAATTGTAATTTCGTTGTACACTCAGTTGTAATGCAGAGTGTGTGCTCTAATAGGAGAGTCACTGTTGGGGACTAGTCTCGGGCTGCACCTTGTAAACAGCAATAACAGAAGCTACTTATTTCTTTAATATAGGTAATAAAATACTACATAAAATGATTAACAATAAGAGTGGGGTGATTCTTACCGAAACGTGTATCCTACTACAATGAAGGTTTCCATGGTGTGAGAAATGGTGATCTTAGAGAAGACGACAAACACTGATGGACAATTCGAGGTTATGGACAAACAAATCCAACGGCCAAGTGATGGTTAGAGCTTCAAATTCTTATTGACATTTGTTGCCACGCTTAGTAACCACCATCAAAAATCCCGGCGCGTTGTCTGCGCATTTGGGTGAATTCAAGCGGGAGGCTCCCAAGCTATGGCTGGTCGTGATGTGCAAAATCCGATTGGTTTGTGTACGGGATGCTCAGGTATAGACTATGGGACATGTTCATCTATGCTGTAGTTTTGCCCCCATCGGGGGGGGGGGGTAGGGGGAAGGAAACAAGTGTAAATTATAATAAATATTAAAAATTATATAACCGTCTGTTCCCGCAAATAAAATGGAAAATTTTCGTGCAAATGAATAAAATGAACCTCAATCTCATATCCCCAATATGCGTGACAATGGATACACTAGACTCAGCAAACAATGGTGCTAAAGATATTCAACTATCGGCCCGGTAGCGGTGGAAGAAAAGCACTTCAGATCTTTTCATCTGAGAGGGCACCACCATTGTTATATAAATATTATTGAAAAAGATAGATTGAGTGTATTCACCTCTCCGATTAGACTGCGAGTATTTTGTTCATTGACGTAAGCACAAAAAATATTATCCTCATTACAAATAAGTAAAATCTTGACTTCTAATTGCGTGTTCAATAACTTTGCCGTATTTGGCCCACAAAAAGTGATCCCTAGTGTCTTCCTGCCTTAAGGCAGGCACCAAAAATAGGGTTATAAATGAGGATGCCGTTCTAGTTTGGTAAGAAGGTTTTGAAGTGTTTTTCAAGGGTTTGAAGGTGCTTAATCAGAAATCTTGGCCTCCAACGCTGGGGGAAATGTGGAGAGCATGTAAAAATAATAGAGAAGAAACGAAGGGTGGGAAATAAATTGACAAAGAAAAGTGCATTAAGACAAATAAAAAAGGTGCAGCAAAAATGAGAAAAAAGAAAAGAAACACGGAGGAGAAAGGAGACAAGGAGGAGGCAGGAGAAGGAAAGGGGCGCCAAAAAACGAAACAAAAGGAAGATGGGAAAAAGAGAAAGAGAAATAAGAAAAATAAGAGGCCGTCAAAAAACTAAAAAAAAAAGGGGGTTTGGGTTAAAATAGTTTTAGGAAACGGACGCAAAGAATAGCAAAGGAAAGGAATTGAGTATAAAAGGGGCGTCAAAAGAGAACAAAAAGGAAAAACGTTGAACAAACGGAAAACAGCAACTGAACATGGCTAGGGGAGATATAGAAACAAAAAGTGATAAAGTTTAAGTGGTGCAAAAGGGAAATCAAAAAAAGAAAGCAAAAATAGAGAAAAAAAAAGGCGTCACAAAAAACGAACAGGGTACGACAAGTCAAAGGAAAGGGCTCCATAAAGCGAAAAATCGGCTTATTATTTAAGACAAAAAAAACTCAAAATTGAGCCTCAAAGATGAGCTAAGACAAATCAAGGAAAATGCAGCTGAATTCATTCATTAACAACTAAATCTACGTCCGACCCACGTTCATATGATCCAAGCCTTTTCGGCGTTAAGTGGTGTATGTGATGTAATAAAGCGAGTTGTTGGGAAGTTGGAACTGTTATTATCACTTGCAGGGGCGTTCGTCTCCGTTCCCAGCCCATTCAATTGGGGGTGGGGTTGCCGACAAAACTCTCCATTTGAAGAACACCAATTTCAAAATTCTCCGCTCGCTACGCTCGCCGAAAAAAATTATGTCCTGTATGCATATAAAGAAGAAGAGGTGCGTATATGGCGCGCCATTTGCAATTTTCCACAGGGGCGCCAAAAGTTCATCCTTTGTTTGCCCCCGGGGTAATGTCATCCTGGATACGCCCCTCATTCATTCCATCTTTTTTGATTGGTCACTAACTGCAACCCCAAAGGATTTATTTTTTAAATCCTGAAATTTAGAGTAGTGACTCGTTTTTTCTTCACGTGGCCATGTTCATTGGTGTTGTATTGTAGCCTCTGATGTTGTCTTTCAATACCTTCACATAATGAGGACTTTAGTCGAGACAGAAGTGGAAGCTGCAGGCATTGACAGGGTAGAAGTTTGTACTTATCTTTATTCCCATATTTTGTAATCCTCTTAAGGCTCTCGTGCCAATTAAATGGTAAATTTTAACAAGCCAATGCTGACGCAACAGCACCAATTTCAGCAAGACCATGTTTATGCCGCACCATAGAAGCTGACTGAAGCACACATGCAAGCGCTGATTTATTTGTTTACTGGGGCTCAAGCGGGCCAAGTCTTTAACAAATGACGAGTCCAGCGAGTTGGGCTTTACTTTACCCCCTAATCCTCACAAATATTGTCAATGTAAGAGAGCCGTTAAATAAACTAAAAATGGCCCCAAATATTACCTGTAGATGGTGATTAGTTTTTTACAGGAGATACATGTTGTTAGGAACACACGGAATAATAGATTGTTGAGATATGTTCCAATTTCTTGAGATCAGAGAAACATTAGCATAAGCCCAGTCTTTTCGAAGAGTAACCATTTAATTTTTTGTATTTCTTTTATTTCGACGGATCGCAGCAATACTCGAAGAACATTAATTGACTTCAAGTACGGTGGCAATACAGTAAAATAGGGGCACTGTTTTCTGGTCTTCTGGCTAGTTGTATACTGTAAAATGATAGCAAGTATTGTTTTTTTTAAAGTAGAAAAATAAAATGTGATACCCAATATAGATTTTGGTATTTTTTTTATTCACATGAGGATTTTTTTCTACAAAGAACAAATCATAGTGTAAGGACCCCATAGGGTCCCAGTTCAGGCAACTGCTTATCGTATGCACCGCATAAATCCGCCCATAATCTTTAAATAAAGTCGTCTTTCCGTGTACCGTATTTTTACATATTTTACTTCAGGAAGCCTCTGAGATGCATTTTGTTTACGTTTAATTTCATGCTAAGACTTGATTTTATTATAATTACCAAACACGATCTAAATTATTGTCTGACGAAGGGCACAATTGGGTGTTTCACGAAGCACTCCTGCATACAGATAATGAGAATATGAGATCAAAATAGTTACCTCATAACCATGTGTCGTCACTGCCAGCGCGTTTGGTGAATAGTCAAGTTCCACACATGGGTTCATTCATCAGAGGCAATCTGTGTAACATCTTATACAAGTTTGTGCTAGTGATTCTTCTGACCTAGTATGCAGTTCATTGATCAATGGGTAAGAGTATATGAGTCCATTAAGGGGTAGACATCACTTGGACCGCCAAGGTCAAAATAACCCTTTAAACACAACCCATGAGCTTTGTGCACAAATGCTCTGAATTCCAATAACCTGAATTAATATGATGTCAATGCTCGATTGGTTCAACAATTGAAATGTCCGAACACGATTACAAATTCAATAATAATAGCTCTTTTGCTTGACTGGCAAAGTTAAAAAACTACGGCAAGGTTCTCTATAATCGCTAAGCGCTCGTATTTAAAGGTTTTCTGTAGTTTGGGTTTCTAATATCCTAATAATAACTATTACCACTCATCATCATAAACATAGCCTAACACTGCCAATTGGATCCTCACAAAAAATGACATCATATTGTATGCATCATCTTCCTTAATGACCTATAGGGAACTCCCTATTTTGCCAATCCTTCACAATAGCTTGGCAAATATACCAAGCTATTTTTAGTACTTAGCTCATCTACCATGATCTCTAAAGCATAAACAAGCACAGCACCTGGAACCATCTCAATATAGCACTAGGAAATTGCAATAAATTCTCTCTCCATAATAACAAAGTCCTCTTCCTCAAGAAAATAAGAAAGAATAATATTTTAATCACAAAATAGAGGCTACTATAACAGGCACCGCCCAATCTTCAACCCGCTCCACCTTTCCACCATCGATCCTGTGATTTTTGGGTATCATTACCTTGTATTTTCTCATCTCATCGCAAAATATTTGACTGATTTCTTTCCACCATTTTGGTGCTACAAGCTAATGTTTGGTTTGTTTACAGTCCCGGAAAAATATCTTGTATCAGTAACTCTATGGGTTTTGTAATACACACCATTTACGCTCACCATCTTCAAATTTGATGTCGGATTCAAATACAAAGTGTTGGAATTAAAAGTATGTTGTGATGACCCTTCCTACGAAACATGGAAATAGATGTTGTAATCGAGTGGGGCAACCTTTAATTTTTATGGTTAGACATTTTGACCACACACATGACCTTTCGCACACAACACTAGTTACGACCTTTGAATATAAACAACATGCCTCACAGGAATCATTTCACCTCACCCTGAATGCGTGAGGATCGATACGAAATGCTCAGCACATCCTCATATGCCCCAAACCTATGTTCATACGAATACTCGATACCCATATAACGGATCATTTTTAAAACATAGGGTAATCTTTAAATTAAAGCGTATTCGATAGTAGTTGCAGACTGAGCCCCCGTCTTACACAAGTGAGGCGTCTTAGGCCCCTAGCGCTGTAGTAAAAGTAATACTGCTTGCATCATTTGTTTTCCTCGAGGTCACGCTCTAGTCCGAAATCACTCAGACCCTCTGATATGGGCAACACAAAGAAAGGCTTACCTGGTTTCCCTCCAACATTTTCAAGAAATCTTGTAATTTGATTGAAAAAAAAAATATAGACACATAAATCAGACATTCAAAACCATTTATTAAAATTGTATCAGAGGATCGCTGTGTAATCCCGGATTCCACTAAGGTATATTAACTGCCGCCTCAACTTCGAGCATTATAGTTGCATGTGAAAAATCAATTCTTTTCAACCAGGGCGCTGTTGAAGTGCTCTAATCTAATGAACTATAGCTCAATTCTGCTAAGGTACCCTGAGTAAAAAGTCATTGGTAACATCCATGTTGTGCTTCCTTTCCAAGATACTTGGGAAAATAGGCGAAATGTCCACTTGGTTTATTCAGAACGGTTCATGTTTGTAATACCAAGATGTCTTTGTAAAAATATTTTAAATTATTTAGTACTGATCAAATATTTTTTTTTTTTTTTTATTTTTTGCACAGGTGGTTTTCATTTGATAGGGAGGGGGAATAATGTCCCAATTCCCATAGAGTCCTACAGTTAATTTTGTACCCTTTCATTATAACAAGATGATGCCGAAAGTGGAAGAGCATTTCATATTTGGAATAAGTATCTTTAACATTTTTTTTAAATTTAACAAAGAAACAGGGTATTGGCAAAGGGTGACGCACCTTTAGTCTATTTTCCCAAACATCTTGGAAAAGAAAAGGAAGCCCCACACGCGTGTGACCCAATTGACTTTCTTACTCCTGATTACCTAAAAAATAATTACACGAGATTTTAGAGGCCAGTTCAAAACATTTGACTCCATAGCAACTTCACAGTTGCGTTGGAATCAGTCTGAATAAAACTAACCTGTGAACGGTATTTTTATATAGTGCTAACACATTGCGTATTGTCCTAAAAAATAGGGAATTTTGTCATTGGAATCGGAGAACCTCGTGGTAATTTAAGGGCGCACTCTTCAAACAAACAAGAATTAGGCGGGTGGCCGACAACTGATGGCCACTTGTTTAGGTGTTAGTGGTTTAATAAATTTTATTTAAAAAAAAAGCAAATAACTCATTAATATTATAACCTGTCCAAAAGTATACAGCCACAGCAATTTCAAAAAAATTTGGAAGTTCATTGGGACGATACAGTTTAGACGTAAGCTGAGTTCATGAATTTTCTTCCTCCCGTGTGTAGCACATCATCCGACAGACAAATAGACAGAGAGACACCTATCTGCAAGTCACATAGCTCTCCATAAAATTCTATGTGGGGCCAAACAATATGTTATACTGCTTTAAGGCAAGCAAAGTTCAGTATCAAAACACAATGCAACCGTTGTATTATTTAACCATTGAGAAAATCGAGGGAAGTCGTATAGAAAGAACGCGCTTTTATTTTAATAATGAGTCAGTTTTTTTCAATGAGTTCGGACGGAAAGTTTTAACTTATGTAGGTACCTCTTTAATATAAGTATTTTGCCTTAAGTAAATGTCTTTATCAACTTACGGACCAATGCGTAACACTAAGCGTATAAGGTCTTGCACACTCCGTTAATGTATGGGGGGGGGGCGGGGGGCACGTGGACCCCATATTGGAAACAAAAAAAAAACCACTTTGCCGGGGGAGGATTTTTTCCCAAAACTATGGTCTTGTGGGTACATCAACACGACCATTATCACAGGAAAAAAAAATGGAAAACGGTTGTTCCGATTCAAAAACATTTTTCAACGCGCAACAACTTTCTTCCGACATTTGTTTTTCAATTCCCGAAGGACTTTTTTCCACAAAATTTGGCTCATAGGAGGAGCACATAAATAAATGTAAACTGGCGGAAATAAAAATCAAAAATTACTCCGTACGATTTAAGAGGCAAAACAAATTCTGTAATTAGCGCCACCAAAAATGCTTAATTAGAATATAACGCCATGGTCGATCTTAATTTTGTCACCAAAATAGCGACAACTGATATTTAGGAAAATTACATAAAATTGTGGCCAAAAATAATTTACGTTAAAAAGGGTCGCACGAAAAAAAAAATTGTGTGGGACCCCCCCTTATACACATAAGTGTTATACAGATGATCTAAAATATACTGAAATGTTCGAATGAATTTCTTTCCAGAATCTTCCAAAACAAGACATGCATTTTCAAACTGCTCTATTGCTTATCAATCACGGCAGGACAGATCTGCTAAAAAGGCAACACCGACGTTCTTGCCACTAAATGCGAATGGTTCTCGCTTGGAAGTCTCTCAGAAATTTGTCATGTATAGAATGGCGTACACAACAAAACACTGCAAACAAAAGAGAAGAAATCGCCAGATTTTAGACATTGTACGTAAAAGTGTTTGTGGGCAGAGTGCGGGGGGGGGCCATGGAAGAACACAAACAACTTTGTCAGAAAATATATGTTCCAACACATTGTATAAACGTCCATATTTTATTTACTTCTAAACTCCAAAACCCAAATAACAAACTTTTCTCAAGGCTCACTGAAGAAACTAAGCACCTGTTAAAGCAAAACAATAGTTTATTCTTTCTCGTTTGTTAACTGAACCATGGAGGGAACCACAAACAGCTGTCATGAGTTTATGACCTTTTTTATTTCTGACATGACATGACATCTAGTATATTGCGTCCCGCCTCTGACGTAGTCAATCGCAACCTTCAACAAAATTTAATCAATTTGCCCTTATTCCGTAATACATAAGGCGAGCTGCAAGTTTCAACACAATTTACCCATTTTCGACTTACGACACTTGTTCGAATCTTTTGTAAGGCACATGTCAAATCGATTAAAGTCAAGCTAAGGTCTATGGAATTTAAAGGGTTTCCCGTCGGGAGTATCGCTGACTTCATTAGGCCAAATGACTAGGAAGGAAACATGATAAGCTTTTTGAAAATTGACATCGTTTGTTCACGCAGTAATTTGAACATATAAATTGTGCTGGAAGGATTTGAAGAGTCAACTATTAAAAAACTTATCTTTTAAGATCATATTTGTTGGGGGCAAAATAATTTAGAGAGGAGGTAATTTCTAATGAACAAAGTTGTGACAGATATGCAAACTTCTAAAGGAGGGTCGTTGCTTTTAAGTTTACTATACCGCGAGTCTTACCTGTGAACGTTGTTAGATAAAGTTTATAATGGCAAAGGGATATCTGGGATGACCGACGTTTATTCATCAATAAAGCTGTATTTTAGAAAATGTACCTGGAGTTGTCAAGTGGGTGCTTGCTCTGTGCCACGTACGAATTCCAGAATATTTTTCACATCTCAAGAATAGGGATTAATGAGAGCTGTCCTTACCTAGTGGGGGGAGGCTCTGAAAGAGCATCTATAAGTGAAGGCCTCCCACTGTTTCTTTTTTTTTAACCGGGGGTTAAACATTAGTTGACGCCGGGAGTTGACGATTTCCCACCTAGCCTACTGTACGGTTTCGCGCAGAAGGCATGAAAAATATTAGCCTTGTTTCAAGGTGCTCTACCAAATTCATTCACTGGTTCACACGTCTGATACAAATAAGGTCACAGATCATGCGGGAGTGGAGAATATCCCCCCCCCTCCAACACTAAAGAAAATAGCAATACCATGGCAAAAAAAATCATTTATCAAGCACCTATTTGATGGCTTGAATTCCACCTGGCATAATATGTTCCATGCTTGCAGGACTTCCAATAGCAATTCAATAAATTCCACTCAGGCAGAGCGGCCTTGTCTATCTGGAACTTTTTCTGCATTGGTGAAAAATGTATGAGTTTTATACAGGAAATTAAAACCACAAAGCAATTAGAACAGGCGGTAGCCCTGAGTAGCATAGTCACTGAACCTGACCACAATATGTATTGTGGTTTTATACGCTGACTAGCAGGCTCCTAGATCAGTGTGCACAACAGAAAACCAAGGAGTATACCAATTATTAGTTTTTTTATTGAATCTTTCTAGAGACAGGGTAGCCCCTTCAATGCTAAAGTACTGATTAGACCGGCCAAACACAATGTTCAAGACCTTGAGAATAAAAAAAAAAAAAATGTCAATAAAAATTAGCAGTTTGTCGGTTCTTAGCGGAAAGCCGTGAACAAGGCTAGAAAAATATCGCTCAGAAAAGGTGTTCTTTTACATCTTTATTTCTAAACTACAGTCATGACAGGACAGTCCCTAAAAATAAACGTTACTTCAGTAGTTTGGACAAGCAATCATAAACATTGCAAATATTAATTTACTTTGTCTATTACTTACCGTTGTTTTCTTTTGCCTTATGCAATTAGGTACTAACTAGGTTTTTTCTGATGTAATGAGCACCATGCACTTCAGTTTCGATGACGACGCATTTTTTAGGCTCTGGTTTGCGGTTAAGTTGCCACCGTCTCTGGATTGAAATCTGGTTGTATTCCGGCTCGTCTTGATCGGTAGGTAGAGAATCTGACGGAACGAAAGAAAGCCAAATTTTTTTCTCAGGTTTAATTATATATAGGAGATTCGCGAAAAAAAAGTATTATGAATTTAAGCGGGATGGTCCGGGCGTACGGACAAAACGGGGAAACCTAGTTCTCAATCGGGGAGGGGGAAAGAAGAAAACAATTCAAGCTTTACGGACTAAATAAGCCTACGATTCTCCATGTCACTATATGCATGTCCACGCAGATTTCCATCCGATTTATTTCGTGCTGAAATTACATGAAGGAAAAAACCGGCAAAACTGTGATGTACCATTTTCTATAATATCTATTGTTTGTGACAGTGCATGTAGGTTTGTAAATCATTTCGTACATGATAAATAAATGTCACACTGACAACAGCTATATTATTGGTGCTATTTTCCTGCTAAGTCCGATTTCGACTACTAACAGCGGCAGCGCAACGATTTTCAAAGTGGGGGCCATGTAGCAATTATCCTGAGCAATTCAATACTTTACTTTTCTAATACAACATGATTAGCCCGACGTGTATCATCACAATCGTTGTGATGAAAAGTGGGGGCGCTCCACGTTCAAAAGTGGAGGGGCCACAGTCAACGAATAACTTTACTCACATTGTCACGCGTTTTGGTTGAAAATATGCAAATCAATACAAAACCTAAAAAACTTAAAAGACAGAATATATTGTTGAAATGAAACTTAAATCTGAATGTCTGCAGTAAACATTAGAAATGATTTTTTGAAAGGATGAAAAAGAATATAGTTCCGCGGTGGAACAGTTTCTTTGGTAAATAAAACGTTTTGCCCGTTTTCAATTTGAGCAAATTACGAAGCATGTCAATTCACAATGGGCCACTCCACTCGCTGGTTGGTAAGTTGTTCTGGGTAATGGGCACGGTGAAAGCTTTGGAAACCTATGCGACGGTTGACCAAACATTTGCAGATGGCACCATTTCTTAGAGATCATTTACAAGTGAGTGCATCTTTCTGTTGGGTGTGATCAATACTTGTGATATGGTTAAAAGATGGAGTCAAGTGTTAATTTATTCCCTCTGTTCTTGGACTTCCTTGAAGTGCCGTTCTTATGTTGTGTGGGTTTGTCTTTCATTGTTGCCTCTTTTTCGATTTAAGATCACTCCATGTCTCTGGTAATTTGTCAAGTTTCATTTATTGCTTCGTGTTGTTAAGGTTAGGGTCGTTCGTCAGAATAACGAACCTTGGAAGGATTGCTATCCGGGGATGCTATGTAACTAAGTTCTAGCAACATAACATTTTTTATGAGGGGGGGGGGGGGGTTCGTACCCCCGTGGTAAGTGTAGAGGGCTGTCGTGTTTTGTTTTAGTTTGTTCTTGAAGCAAATTGTATTTTACTAACATTAGTGTGATCGAACATGTCTTGTAAAGCTAAGCTAAATATGGAAAGAATAGCATCAATACCGAAGCCTGGTGGTTACTTATAAATTTTTTTTTAAATTTCGTTTTCCTCTCGACGATTCGTTACCTCGTACATCGCAAAGATGAGTACCAACCATCATCTTGTTCGTCTGCGATGTTTTTGTTGTGTAGACCTCTGTCTGGGGAAAAAAAAAAAAAAAGGGATTCCAGGGGTTTGGTGGCAATCTTGTTTTAGGATCTGTAATTGCAGTAGTTACAAATTGTCCTATGGGGTACATCCGGATAGTGATATTCGTTGTCCGAATTTCATTATCACTTCCATTCCTTGTCCTATCTAGGAAAATGAGAAAAATACACAAAACTATATGTGTGGGACATTTATAATGGATAGGTTATATCAGCTCATGAACAGGCATAATTGTTTGGGATCAATGGAAAAGATAACATTTGCAATTCTGTTGTTTGGAATGGTTTTATGTCTTATTGAGTATTTGATGAACTGTGAAATTAAATGTAATGACTCTTCACATCAGAAGAAGAATCTATTTTATAGTATTTCAAATACATTAATAAAATAGGTCTTTGGCTTCTTCACTTCTTTGGGATTTGGAAAATTGACGACTTTGTTGACGCTTAATCATTTTTGCTTAAAAGCCAAATGAGATTAATTTGGTTTTTTTTTCACATTTCCAGAAATCCGATCAATGATCATGAAAATACCAAGACACTATTTTGTTGGGCATACAGAACGAATCGAAGGGGAGAGGCCAAAGTCGCCAAAAGACCCGTTATCATGGTGTAGTTTCCCAAAAACGGTTTGGCGAAGCTGTTTCTCCAACCAGTTTTTGGAAAACGACACCATGTGACAATGGGGGTCTTTTGGTGGAATTTGGCTCTCCACCTTCCAATTCGTTCTTGATATTGTGTCGCACCACGCATGCTGTACCTTTCGGCCTGTGGGGAGGAGGAGCGCTCATAGTCAGCATCTCAGACATAAACGGATGGGAAAGGGTGTTACTTTATGTTTGAGTGGTTTCTGGCTAAAATTTTCGGGGAACACGATCCCACCTGCCGTTTTTTGAAAAAAATGTGCCCAAAGTGCTTTTTCCGGGAGTGCTCCCATTTTGGGGGTCAAAATTAACTTTTCAGTATTCCTGGTGGACAATTATTGTAATGTGGTGGCGTTTATTATTGTTTCAGCCATGACAAATCATTGCATCATTTTCAAAATCCCAAATGGCTGCCGTATGCCTGAAAATCAACTGGCGCACAAAATACACTTTATAAAAAAATGAGACTATGCACTGTGTACTAGCCGTTCTAATGATTTTTAGTGTCATTAGATGTGTTTTTGGGTACAAAGAATACTTTTGTCGTTTTCAAAATCAAAAGACCCGTAAAATACAAGAAATTCAAAAGGGCTGCCATGAAATGGACGCAAAAAATTGGCCACCAAAAAGTATAGTATGGCATAATACACTCACCAATGTTTACTAAGGTATTTTCTATCCTCTAGCTAATATCTTTGACAGCAAATTACAACAGCTTTTGAATATCTAAATGGCTGCCGGTTGCCTCAAAAATTCAAAATGGCGTCCAAAATGTAACTTTTTGACCAAATGATTTAACGTGCCTCTGCAGTTTGACCCCTCGTTACAGTGTCTTTCGTGCGTAGCCTCCCGGTGACGAACACTCAAATATGAAATGTATATGGGTGTAAAGGGCTGGTACTTCCAACTCGGACATTCAGGACAGAGGATGAAAACAATGGGTTGTTTGGGTGAGAGACATCCGAATCCGCAACGTGTAGCACTTTGCGGGTGGCACATTTGCTAAATCTTCCACAAAAATGAGTACCCTGAGTTTGGAAGCGCAAGCCTAACACCGAATAAAATTCAATGTGCGTTGTTCCCACGGGAAGCATGCACTCACACCAACATTTCATCATCGTTGTCGCCCCAAAGAACCCCATTAAAAAAAAACAGTTTGGCAAATCTTTACCACGTCACGAAAGAACCCAATTTTTAGGGAAATTTTGAAAATTTGCCCTAAACAACGTCTATTTTCAGGAAAATGTGCAAAACTTCACCAAAGACACAATTTGTAGGAAGATTTAGCAAAACTGTCAACCACGAAACGAAAACCACTTAGGGGGGGGGGGGGGGGCAATTGCGGATGTCTCTCACCAAAAGACCCAATTGGACCACAAGCTTTGCAGCACCCCACTTGGCCTCTGATGCACCAGGAACGTCGTAGGCTGATCCGATAGAAATCACTCAAAGCTGAGGGAACAGATGGCTTAAGTAAAAGTAACTGGAACTAAAGTGCAAATCGATGGTGGATAACTTTTTAAAGCAAGACCTGTAGGATGTATATTTGCCAGATAAAATGACATAATAATGTCTGCATGCTCATGAATTTAAACTTTGTGACTGTTCTATAATCATGATAATGGCACATGGATTGTTGGTTTCTGCATTGCATTTTATCCATTTGAATGAGTCTGCTATCAACTTTGCTCAAAAATGTATGACAATTTATTCAACATATTTTAAATGAATTTGGTAACATTCGAGGGTTGACAGACGGCAGGAATTATCCCATTTTGTATTTATTTTGGTCATTTTTTGTTGAATTTTGCCACCAGGATGCTCTGTGTTATTAGATTCCTATATTGATTTTTGGCTGCTTAATTATTTTATACATTTTTGAGCTCGTATATGGTTGTAACTCTCATTTATGACTTGCCTCCAATATTCATACACCTTTGCTTCCTGTTTTTCGCCCTAAATTACCAGTATGACATTATTTCAAAGTAATTTATTTTTGCTGGTATCTAACTCATTAATATGATGACTTATTTTTATACATATTGTTTAGGTACCTCTATTCAGTTATATTTAATCTGGTTTGTTTTTGCTTTGACAGTTCATTGAATGTGAAAAAAAAAAACACAAAAAAAAAAAATATTTTTTTCTTCACGTTTGAGATTAGCCGCTCACCATCAATGGGGGATGTTGGCTATTTTGTTCATACTTGCTTCATTGTTTATTTGTCGCTTGCTTTGATGACTCGATTAATGTTCCCTCAACATGAGTGTCTGCTAATCTCCAGCGTCGATATTCTAAATGTTCCTTTAATTTTAATAGGTATATTTTTGTGATTATTCGTATATCATGGCTGATTAGCATTTGTTTTAATTGTATCTGTATTCACTTTATTTTTAAAGATTCACTTTTGTTTGTTTTTATCATTTATGATATTTTTGAGATGGTATGACGATACGACATTGACGGAATACGACGGACGACCGATGACGATGATGATTACGATGACGTCATCTTTGCCATCTTTATCGTTATTATCCAAATTACATTTTTGTTTTCATTTCAATAATTTATGTTAATGATGATAATTTTTCCATCTTTCCATTTATTATTGCTATTTTTTATTATGTTTATGATTTAATATTCCTATTGTTATTATTGTGATTATATTATTATGATTTTTCCCTATGATTTGCTATATTATGCTATTATTACTGTTATTATTGCGCCTTCATCTTTTTGTCAATCTTACTCTGGTTTCAAACCTAAGCTACGGCTGATCTTCTAGTTGTGTATTCGGCAAATCTTTCTCATTTGTTTGTTTAAGTGTTTGTGTGTGCATGTTGGTAATGCAAAGGTATAAGTGTTTGAAACATATTGTTAAAATGATAGTGTGTAAATTTGTAATTTTTGAATCATAAAAGATGTTTGTGTGTATGGTAATTTAGATGATGATCACTGGATGTGTTCTGAATGTACTGGCAACTTGTTTCCATAATAACTCTTGTGATGACGAGTTTAGATATTCACTTTATTATTTAATAATTCTGTGGATTAAATAGGCTTTTGAATCTTAAAACGAAATCCTTTGGTTTTGATGATACTTAATATGAATGCTAAACAATGTACTTAACCCTAATGGATAATCTCCTGAATATATTTGATTGTTTTCTTAATGTTGATGTTTGCGTCAGAGACGGGTTCTTCCATTCTCATTTAACTGCACGTAGTTTTACAAAAATCGTGACTACATGAATTTCTGATCTAATTAACCATAAATTTTCAAGGAATTGCAATGTCATGAAACATGGTTCAAGATGATCATTCTAATTAATTGATATTTCAGATTATTCTTTAATTAGTATACCCCGTCAGAACAGGAGAAGTGGTGTGACACCGCCCCTATGTTCACAAATCCATATCATATAAAATTAGAACGACCTTAATTTAACTGTCCCCAATTCACAACCTATATGGACCCTTCTGAATCGGTTTTCTTAATTTAATGCTAACTTAAGAATCTTATTGTTGGAACTGTTATTACCGTGCGCACAGAACTGATATAACTTATTAATCTGATTTTATCGATGTTCTAGGTATGATTTCTGCCTGAAAATAAATGATGTGTATATTGGTGGCGACTTTCTTTAAGTTAGATCTTTTAAAACATGATTTGATGCTAAAAATCAATTAATTTTTAACTATATTTTTTTGATCACAATATGTATCTACTTATGATCGTCCAACTAGGATTACTTCCATTCTGCCACAATTCTTGCAATATTTTTACAAAATTGTATTGATAAGAAGAATAAGTCTGGATCTGTGTTTCCGATATTACGACCTTTCCGATTTTCAAATGTACAACTTCATGTAATTTAAACAGAGCCCTCGCAAAAATTACTCCCAATCGGATTTACCCAGCAAAAATATAGTTCATTGGTAAATATATCCAGCTAACTAATGGAAATCCTATTTTTAATGATGTCGTCTGTTAACCCAAGCATATACGTATTTCTTGATAATTACTACTATTTATGATCAATTGTTTTTCCCAAAAGGCGCTCAACTACAAAATCCAGGCCTAATCGTATACCACGTAAAACCGTGGATCACCCCTGCTATTGTCACTTCTATCTCCCGCAAAAACCAAAATTTATGATAAATTCAAATATAGACAACGGAGTCAATAGGTTACTTTATGGAATTACAGGAATAAGTTAACCAATCTCTTATTCGTGTTTCTAAGGAACAGAAAAATATGTGTAATTACTGATGGATCAGAAACAAAAATCTCAAAAAAACCTGGAAAATTCTTAACGATTTGCTTGGTAGGGATCGTAAAACGACTTTCCCCACTTATTTCAACATCAATGGCGATGCAACATCTGACTTGAAAACTTGCTGAGGGTTTAACGATTTTTTCTTAAATGGTCCGAGGGTTAGCCAATGTAGTTAATGATATTCCTCATATGAATGTTTCATACATTTTGAACAATACAGTCTCCTCTTAATTCCCTTTTCTTGCCTCCAAAGACCCTGATGAGGTAATAATATTTGTGATTCTCTTAGAGCTGATGCAAGCCCAGGTTTTGAGTATAAAACATAATATTGTCAAAACTGTGAGACATCTAATGCTTATCCCTGATTCACATGTTTAATTGTCTAATCGCCTATGTATCGTCCTGATCAAATAAAGATAGCTAAAGTAGTCCCTATTTAACAATCTGGTGAGTCTGATTTATGTAATAATTATCGCCCCATTTCAGTTTTCGGATTTTCCAAATTCTTTGAACGTCTGATTACTAAGAGACTTTATATTTTTCACACAGCATGGTTTACTTCATCATTCTAGCAATTGGGTTTAGAAATAAATATTTCTTCGTATATGCGGTACTAGAGGCATATAATATGATTGCAACTCACCTTGATAAAGGTAACCACAAAAATTGGATATCCTGACCTTTCCAGGCATTTGATACGATCTCCAATTATGACATCCTTTAATAAATTATACCCTTATGGGGTTCGTGGAAGTGCCTTGGAATGGTTTAGGAATTACCTTATAATAGAAAACAATATGTAATTTACAATAGATGTACATCCGTGTGTAATTTACAATGTGGGTGTTCTCAAGGATCGGTTTGGGTCCTCTTCAATTTATTATTTTATAATGATATCGCATTCTCGTCCAAATTATTATCTTTTTTTAGTATGACGCCGATGATACCAACGCTATTATGTCCAATTATGATTGTTCAACTATAGTTCTTTAACAACGAGTATTTTATATATCACCTGGTTTTTAGAGTAAATAAATATCTCTCAAGGTAATCAAAACTAATTATATGATGTTCAAGAAGCGTATAGGAATCGCTTATATAATAAGAACCCAATTTTGATATGGATTGACTTTGAAAGTTTCCCAAAACCAAAATTCTTGGTGTATTGTGATGAGTCACAAAATGGCCGTAATCATAATCTTACGTTGCTACTATTGTTTCAAAATATTAGTGTCGTCATTTTTTCGATTCTTAAAGCATATACTTCCTTGTAAGACTTATTTTCACTTACAAACACGTTGGTTATCCCCCAACATATATTTATTGAATATATTGGGCAGATTCTAATAATTGTAATTTAAACATATTTTAGTTAAAACAGAAAAGAATTGTAAGACTTGTACCAATTCTTCTTGGCGTGCTTACACCCTCTTATTCTCTATTAAATACACTTAAACTTTATGATATTAACAACTTATATTAAGTCTGTTATGTATAATTTTAATAGTAATAACATTCCCCTTAATTGGATGATATTTGTGAAAAATATGCTATAAGGTCCGGCTACCGTCATCTCATATGTTCCGACCTGTGCTTTTAATTATGACTAGCAATGAATAATATCCGTACACAAGAGTCCCTTCTCTGGAATTCCATTTCCTGTCATATCAAACAAGCTTATTAATGCAATATTTTCAAACGTAATTATAAAGAATTATTTAATATTTTATACCAATAATTTCATAATGTACTGCAATTTGTTATATGTTGGTTTGCCATTGCCAAACATCCCTAACTCTGGCTGTCTGTACCTGTCTTGTCGGTCCACGTCTTTCACTTATTGTCCTTTGTCTTTTGTTTGTTTTTGCGTCCTTTTGAGACCCTGTCGTGATTTTACCAACTGTGTGTTAATTTTGTCCCCTCATTTTTTTAAATTAATTTTATATCTGTGCAATTTTTCCTTTTGAAAGTTTTTTTTAAATTAATTATTAATATGAGGAAGAAAACACTTTATGCATTTTTTACCATGTAATCTTTTAAATTTTAAGTAACTTTCTATTAGGGCGTCCTGCACTTTGTAACGATGCTTTGCTCTTTACCGCGTCCTACCAGCTGAAATTGATGTTTTTTTTCTCTCTTGTAAATACTGATTTTTGATGGTGAGAAATGAACTGGAACTGAATCTGAACATTGTTTTTCACGTCCTCGTCACTAAGTCCGCGTTGGAACGCCAGCTTTCTTGAACACATAGACATTTCATATGTGAGTGTTCGTCACGAGAGATATAGCCTCGCAGCACGAAAGACACCGGACGAAGGACAAATATTAATTTGGGCTACAACTGTAGGGCAGCTTAATCAATTGCCCCAACTGGACCTTGAAATGCTCATTGGTAAAAAAAGTTGACATTTGGACGCCATTTTGGAATTTTTGAGGTACACGGCAGCCATTTTGGAAATCAAAAACTTTGCAATTTTGTGGATATGTCAAGAAGTGTCTAGAGAGAAAACATACTTAAGTTCAAACGAAGGGTGGCGTAAGGGATAGCTATTTATAACTATAATTTGGCCAATTTATGGTCAGTTCATTGGCAGCCCCTATTTTAGATTTTCTTGTATTGACAGCCATTTTGAATTTGAAAACGACAAAAAATGTCTTCTTTGTGCCCAAAGCACATCTAAATTGACACTAAATGCTTAGAACTGCTATACACAGTGTCATATTCTCATTTAGTAAGAAGTGTAATTTGGGCGCCATTTGAATTTTCAGGCATACGGCAGCCATTGTGGATTTGACAATGATTGCAATCGATTGGTCATGGCTGAAAACATACAATGCACACAAATATAAACCAATTGGCCACAGGATATGAAAAGTTAATTTCGAACCCCAAAATGGGAGCACCACCCCGGAAAAAGCCACTTTGGGCACATTTTTTCAAAAAAACGGCGTGTGGGATCGTGTTCCCGGAAAATTTTAGTCTCGAAACCACTTCCAAACATAAGTGACCACCCTTTCCATCCGTTTATGTCTGAGAGGATGACTATCAACTTGGAATAGTTAAATTGGGAGTGTGACAGCACTTTTAGGGGTTTAGGTGAGAAGCCCGGAAAAAATGGTGGTTTTTCAGTCTTCGTATTATTTACTGGTGTAGCTTGTGTGGAACACGTAATGATCATCGATATTTGTCTTCCTGAGTAGTGTCTTTGTTTTAAAGACCGTGTTCAGTTCTACTTGTGTCTGTCTGGTGATCGGCTGTGTTATTGTTAATTTATTCACGGGCAACTGGTTTAGGCTTTACTTGAGGTGGTATACCTTCCTATGAGAGATAGCCTCTGTGGTGTTCTGATTGACTCCCCTTGGTTACTTGTCAGTGCGGCGAGCTGAATCTTGTGTCTAGTAATATAGCGGTTTAGCGACCCGGTTCCTGCTAAATGGCTTGAATCGCTATGGTCCATAGTAACTTGGTTGAAATGGCACCTAGCACCAATTTCCTTGCTCTTGAAATCCACACCTTAGATCAGACAAGGCAAGTTCCACGCAGGCCTTCCACCTAAATTGGCTGGGGTCTGGGGTATCGATCTTAACCTTTTGGTTTCACAGGATTTATTACTTCGGGAATTTCAGAATATATCTTGATTCGTCTTCAGTATCGAGAGTGTCAAGGGGATTCGGATTTGGGCATCTGGATCCCTCTCATCTTCGTCGAAAGTACTAAAAAGAAATTATATATAAACAAGGTAACGAATAATTATATGGGCCTTCATTCAAATTCAAATAAACGTCCTTTATGTTATCTTCAAAGACAGTCCTTGGGGGGGTTCTCAAGTTTGGGTTAGTTAGGGACGTGATCTCAGAGGGAATAGCACCTATACCAATTTTGCCCAAAAAATTAGAGCTATGCAGAATGCAAATTTCCTAAAATTTCATTTGACCTTCGTTTTAGCAAATTGTGGAACATTTTGTTTAGCATCAGATTGATGAAATTGGACTATAATTTTCAACAAATTACAAAATTTAAAAAGAACCCATTCTATACCAAAGCGGCATGTGAAAAAAAACGGATTCATTTAGTATACCAGGACGGCTGATGAATGAAATTGCCATATTGGCTGCATGTCCTAATATGGCATTCAGAGATAGGTTTACCATTAAAATATTTTAAAAAACTATAGGTCACCCCCTCGCATAGGCAGGGAAAAGGAAATCCTCACAGAGTTCGTAGTAGGGTGATAAATGAGAACCCATTCTAGAAGTTTGGGAGAAGGTTTAATAATCTTTTTAGATAGTGTGAAGGGTGCTGAACCAGAATTTTTGGTCCAACTCGGGAAAATGTGGGGAACTTTGTCAATAAGGGGGTAAATTTAGTCAGGGGGAAATTGGAAAATCCAAGTCCAAATGTGTTTACGGTTCTACCAAGTATTTCTCACTATACGGATAAAATGGTATAATTTTGACCTAACGTTACACGGCTACAGCCCCTGATAAGATTCAAGGTTCTCAATGGGGCAAAAAAAAATCAATGCTCAGATTTTGTTGAAACTGGTATCAAATTATTGGTGTGGCTCTGGTCATACTGAGCAGGAAATTGCAATTTTAATTCTTTGGGTGAAGCTTGTATAGAATTTGGTGACAGTCAAATTTGGTGCCCCTAAATGACTATGTAGACCCTGTTTACATTTTGCCCACTAATACGAAACCCAAAATGTTTACAAACATTGTAAAATAATCAAGGACGAACAATTTGACACCAGGTTCAATAAAATCGGAGCATTGGGGAAGGTGTTACCCCAGGAGAACGTGAACCCTAATAGGGCTTGTACGGTTACCTGTTTAACTCAAAGGTCAGAACTAGGAAAAATATACATTTTTAATCCTTATAATGAGACAAATGCATTGGTGTACGTGAACTACAGTGGACTTGCTGGATTTTCAAATTACAGCTGTACTAATTTTACCCTTATTTTAAAAAAGTTCCCCACATTTCCCCAGAGGTGGGACCCAAAAATTCTGATCCAGCACCTTTCAAACTATAGAAAAAACATCTTCAAATCCTTTCCCAAACTGCTAGAATGGGGATTCTCAAGTTATAACCGAGTAGTCCAACCAAAAATCAAGGAAACCACCCCACACTACAAAATAAATACATAATTACTAACCTTACCCCCCCCCACTTTTGTACGGTAAGCTGGTCATTGGGCATGGATTTTGAATATTGCATGTCGTTTGATTTGAGGTGAAGAGGCGGCGGGAGATGGATGTCGATTGATTCAGAAATGATAATCTGTTGAACTTATTGTCCCCAATGCAGGGACCCCGTATTGGTAATCCAGAGAACTTTTTGAACGCATGTTTCACTATGTCTTGTCCTAAAAGTCACAAAAGCAAACACCCAAGCAAATACAATAATAATAAACGGCTTTTATAAAGCGGCTGTTAGAAGCACCATGCAAAAACTCAGGAAATACAAGGTGCGAAAAATACAACAAAGACATGAAAATGCCATGGAATGAGTTAACAGTCTCTAAGCTCTCTTTATTGCATTAATTGGACGTGGCAGGGCAGTCTAGCACCGGTGCAATGTGCTCAAAGCAGCATCTTCCGGCAAGTGTGTGGGTTCTGTTTGAGATCAGTTTAGGCAAGTCCAAGCAAAAGCGGAGGAGGGTAAAGCCTAATCAGGTGGGAAACATTAACACATTCAAAGTTTCAGCAGGGTAAATTGGGTGCAAGATTGTTGAGGCACTTGATACACAAGCAGAAGGACTTTGAAGAGTATGCGTTTTTTGATGGGTAACCAGTGGTGAAGTTCAGCTAGTGGAGGAAGTATGCTCGCGTCAACCAACACGAAAAATAGGCGAGCAGCTCTATTTTGAAGTTGTCTGGAGTTTGGGCGGGTGTTTTCGAAGTTATGCTGCACAGTAAAGAGTTTGAGTATAAGTCTTAGATATAAGGGTACAAACTGCTGTGCACAAGTGCTGTATCAATTATAGCGACGCTCCTATTGGATTGTGAAGGTGAAAGTCGAAGTCGATAGCTCTTGAAATTGATGGATCAGTGGTTCAAACACTCCAAATAAAGACGGCTTCAAGGTTGCGAATGACAACATAATTACTTATTTCAATGTGAGCATCTCCGACACAATTAGTGTGGTATTGTGAGATATCCGAGATTGTGATTGGAAGTAGCAACAAAGCATTGATGCATCCTTGGATTTTATATAGAGCAACAGCAGTGTCTCCTGGAAATCTGGGGGTCAAACTCAGTATACAGTTGGGCATCATCGACGTACAGATGATATTCCAAATTGTAGAGACGGATAATGGTTGCCATGAAGCCAGTATATATTGTAAAGATGCCTGGGCTGACGATGACCCCCTGGGGAAGTACAAAGTTCCAGCGTCAAAGTTCATAACACCAGAAAGCCGAACCGCCCGCAGAAGGTAAGATTTAAGCCAGGCCAAGAACATTTCCAAGTTATATTTGAGGTATGAGAAAGACGGGGTGAAAAGGAGGGGATGTCTATGGTGTCGAAGGCTTAATCGCGGAATGCTGTCTTCGGTCAATTGACTCCACGATGTCATTTTTACTCGTAAAAGTGCAGTCTCGGTGTTTGTGGAGGGGGTTTATATCCGGAAATGAAAAGTCTCAAGCAGTTCGTATTTGCAAGATGTCCATTAAGCTGAGGAACATCTCTAATGTGTGTGGGTTGTGTGTCTTGAACCTTATGCGGATGACATTCATACATACGTCTTTGTTTGGTGTCAACCTACCATTTGTACTCTTGTGCCCAGCATCGGGCACAGGTTTTGGCTGCTCAATCATCATTCTCGATTTCTTTCTTAGTTTGAAATATCATCAGCATATTGGCTAATATTATTATACCATCCCACTGTTAGCGTGTTTAATGCCATCACGTAAAGTCGGGCCGTCATGAAAAAAAGGAAACTGTGCGTAGGGCTATTGATCAAAAAACAGTTTGACTTGATTTGATTTGTATATTTACTTAATTGTAGATCCAACTGAATAATGTACCACACTAAAAACAACGTGGTCATTTTCCGGGGTCAGTAGTCAAATATGCACACTACTCCGAAATTTTGACCACTTATTTAGGAGAGTAGTGTGATAGTTGAATACTGACCCCGGGAAAATGACCCCGTTGTTTTTAGTGTTGTATTATATTAAATAAAGTCATTCATGTAATAAGGTCAAAAGTGCTTTTATTCCAAGACTAACTAATAGTGTAGTACATAACTTAAGTCATTCATGTAATAAAGGTCAGATGTGACTTTTTATTCAAAGAACCCAACTGAAATAGTGTTTTACATAACTTAAGTCATTCATGTATACAAAGGGGGTTTTTTTTTTTTTGTTTTTTTTTTTTTTTTCAGAGTGACTTTTTTATTCCAAAGACCAAGCGAATAGTAATTACATAACTGAAGTCATTCATGTAATAACAGGTCGTGCGTGACCCTTTATTTCAAGATCAAAACTGAATGAGTTTGTACTTACATAACGAAAGGTATTCATTGTAATAAAGGTCAGCGGTGACATTTTATTCAAAGAACAACTGAATGTGTATTACATAACTAAGTCTGTTAGTAATAAAGGCAGAGGTGACTTTATTCAAAAACCAGCTGAATAGTGTATTACAAAACTAAAGTCATTCATGTAATAAAGGCCAAAGGTCATTTATTCAAAGACCCAACACTTGGGAATAGTGTTATTTTACATAACGAGTAATTCAGGTAATAAAAGGTCGTGCGTGACCTTTTATTCAAAGATCAAACTGAATAGTGTATCATAACTGAAGTTATTCATGTAATATATAAAGGTCAGAGGTGACTGTTATTCATAAGAACAACTGAATAGTTGTATACATAAACTTAAGCGTTCATGTAATAAAGGTCAAAGGTGACTTTAATTCATAAAACCAGCTGATCGTGATTACAAAACTAAAGTCATTCATGTATAAGGTCAGAGGTGACATTTTATTCAAAGACCAACTGAATAGGTATACATAACTGAAGTCATTCATGTAATAAAAGGTCGTGGCGTGGACTTTTATTCAAAGATCAAATGAATGAGTTGTATTACATAACTGAAGTTATTCATGTAATAAAGGTCAAAGGTGACCTTTTATTCAAAGAACAACGAATAGTGTAGTACATAATTAAGTCGTTTCATGTACTAAAGGTCAGAAGGTGAACTTTTATTCAAACACAAACTGATAGGTATATTACAAAAACTAAGTCATCATGTAATAAAGGTCAGAAGGTGACATTGTATTCAAGACCAACTGAATAGTGTTATAACATATCTGAAGTCATTCATGTAATTAAAGGTCGGAGAGACTTTATTCAAAGACCAACAGAAATAGGTATCACATGTTATTGCATTTTCCCATATGGTTGGCAATAGAGCCCAGTTCAATGTGAATAACCAGAAAACATTATAACGTTATTAAATTTGGATTTTGTGAGCAACTGACTTACCAAAAATGCCTGCAGAAACTGTGGTGGAGGGAGAGTGAATATTCTTTCATGTAGAAACTGTTCAAACAAAGTATTATTAGCTCTATACTTAGGAACTGAGACCGGAATTTTATGGGAATTATATTTTCATTATTTCTCAGAGGGCATGTTAAAACCTCAATAATATGCCTTTGAAAACAATCAAAACACTGATGTAAATGCTACCTCTGTATAAAACTACTTGAATATTTTCCAAATATGTCTGTCTTTTCTTTAAGTTTTTCGGAAGCTTCGCGATTCTTCTGTACTGACTGTAGGAATAATGAACGAACAATGGACGAGCAAAATGTTTAAATGATGCATGATTGAGATGCTTTCAGATACAATATTCTCATAAATGGTTCAATTCCTAGAAAATAACAATCTGTATAATTTTTTTTACTTTTTTGAAAAAAAATATTGAATGGAGGCTGAAACTTATTGGTCACGAGTTCTTTCTTCTTATCGTGTCCAAACACTGTGGTTCTCAAATATGATCAGCCAGAGGGTACAGAGTCTGACTGCTTTCCACTGAATTCCGCAAGGTCCTTTGTTTGTGCATTTGCATGCTCACTACACTAGACGGATGTTCTGGTGGAGCAATTCCTGGATAGGATGTATACACGTTTTTCGTGTGTTGGACGGAAGGGCATCCCGTGGATAAGCCGGCCAGGAGGCATTTAAACGCTGAATCAAAAACTTATTGGCATGGGTTGATCTTTCCCATTACAGGGCAGGCATTCTCTGTACATGAGTAGCACAGGGTGAGTGCCTTCAATCTTAGGGTATGTGGGAGAGCACCCCCCCCCCCAATCTTGTGCCAGGGAGTTGTTCAAGAGGTTATGCGTTGAAAACATACTTTTACTTTCATCTTCTCGAGTGGGTCTTAAAGAGAATTCCAGGGCAGTCCATTGGTAACTCCTAGGTAGACAGGGTTATCACAGTGCTCCAGGGGTTGTTCGACGGGTAATTTTAAAGACATATCATGTGATTGAAAAATATTTGAAATTTGCAGGAATAGGAATAGCTTTCAAAGTGAAGGATAAGTCTGTAGATTCTCATAAGTTACTTTTTCCAGCTGTAGAATTGAAAGAAGAAAAGGAAGAGAGAGAGAAAAACGGCCAGTGTTCAAGATACGATTCTCCATTCAATTACGTGTTGTAGTAAGTGTCAGTGGACAGTATAATCGACTAAATCTACGATTCTGTTCCTTATTAGGATGCTTATGGTCTTATCATTTGAAGGTATGTTAGGATACCTGTAACTTGTTACGTAATGCTAAAATCTGATTTTTATGATTTTTTCGATTTGCTGATTTGCAATCACTGAAGTGTCTTTAGCTGACTTTTGGCTTCACGGTTACGTAGATTGAAAGCCACACCTTTGTCCTTAGATGGATTTGCACGTAGGTGGTGTCCTCGTAATAAGAGTGAGTTTCATCCAAGCTTTTTTGGGAGTCTCTCTTCAACAACTGTGAGTCGGCATCTTGTGCGCTTTTCCACGATCGCTGCATAGATAAATTGACAGGTTCCTACACTCCTAGGTTGGTCCTTGGTATAGATGTTGAACGGATATGGTTGCAAGCAACACTCCTTGTGGTAGACCATTCTTGAGCCTCCGCTATCGGAATATCCTGTTTTGTCAGCAAGCCTTGGATAAGCTCAGTCAAGTGAAATGCCTTGGTAATTTTCCCAGAATGTATGGAGTAGGCAGCTGTGATTAACAGTGTCGTACGCTGTTGATAGGTCGACGAACACATCCCCGGTTACCATACCCTTCTCGAAACGATTTAATATTATAACAAAAATGCCCCGGCTGATTTAGCATTAATATTCCCCTTTTCCTTCCAGATTTCCCCTCAAATATTTTCAGAGGGACTTTCTACCCCCTCTGCCCATCGCTGGCTACTCCACTGATTTAGTAATTTTAGTGAAATGGCGCTCTTTGATAATGGACGGAACAGAAAATTTTAACTTTTCCACGCCGCCGTTAAATTACAATCAGGGATCGCCGATTCTAATTACAAATCTAAAAAAAAAATTAAAATTGTGGGCGCTCTTAAAATCATTATTTATGCTTTACTGAAAAACTTTAGTGCATTTATTTGTTGTACATCTTCTATTTTGAAGATCATTTTAAAGTGACAGGAGGAGATTTTTTTTTTAGGATATGAATTTCTCTCAAATTTCACTGGATTGGTTTTAGACCACCTACCGGAACTTTGAAGTTTTATTGGACAACAGGTGCAAGAAAACACAAACCTTGTTTTGAACTTGTTTGCCTGCTATCGTATTCGTTCCCATAGAAACCAATGCTTTTGAATTTCTGTCTTGCACGACATAAACTATAATCATCATCGTATTACATTAAAGACGGCGTATCCGGCTTATTCCCTTCAGGTGTGATCTAATACTTGTCATTGGTAAGCATTCCAAATATGTAAAAAACTAGGTCGAAAAATTGGGGGCGCTTCTTTCTGGAAATCTCCTCATGTCTCTTAAAGTATGGGCGTTCATAGCTTTGCATTTTTACGAGGAATACGGGGATGAGGTCCCTGAGAGTTCTCAACAAGACCTTTGGGCGGAATACGAGTCCATCCTAAAGAGAAAACTAGCTTGGATTAGTTGTCGAATTAAGTTAATCACACTATTAGTATCGCCATTTCCTATATCCCTAACGTCCTCGAGAGAAAAATCGACGATCACCGAACAAAGGGAGCTGCGTTATAATTTCTTGTTAGATCTAGTGCAGTTTCCCCCTGACACAGGCAGGGGCCGTTCCGTGATTTTTTTTCAAAAGTGCATTTATGCAGTTAAGGACGTTAGCGATATATATGTTATCAGAGTCTATGCTGTAATAAATATCTGAACGCTATAAACCGGGAGGAATCAGCTTTTAGAGAGAGGAGGGTATACTACTACCCGAACAGTACTGTGAAATCTACCGGTCAGTCATGTCCCTCCTCGGCCCCTCCTAACACGCTCGTGGTATAGAGCGTATGATTGGTTATCTCTACCTCAAACATGTCAAATGTCGCAGGAAATCTTCCTTGGCCTACGTGGAAATTCTAAGTTGGTCCTTCGATAAATGTTACTTTAAACAATGTATACTCTAAAACTGTGTACATACCCTCATTGATAGGTGGCGAAAGGCTCATCTGTGGTTCCATCATGCTTCAGAGCTTGTTGAAAAGAAAAGAATCCATTCATGAAGGACAAACCCTGATATCTATCCCTGATACCGGTAAAAGAGTACAGTTAAAATGGACACATGTCAATATTTTCATTATTGCATACTACATCCATAAATCCATGAATGCCATTTTTGCCACTTTTCAAAATCACGGAGCAGCCCTGCCTTGTGTTTAGGGTGAAATTGGTCCTATATGTATAACAAACCAATTACCGTTACCTCCTTTTTTTTGCGGTGATCGTCATGTTGGAAGTCTTTTCTCTAGGGACTGAGGTATATAGTAGAGTATGCATGTCAAAACGGTATATTCAAACTGTTTGGACTTTATGTAAAAAAAACTCAAAGAAGTGCAATTTTTGTTTAGGGGGGTTGCGTCTTCGGGCATTTTATCTCGGCCATTTTGCCTCGTCCATTTTGCTGTTTTTTTTTTAATAAGCGAGGGGTTGAATGAAAGAAGCAAACCTATGCCAAAATGTATATTCTAAACCTCGCGTACAGGAATTTGCCTATTAATGGCGAATCTGTTTGAAGGTTTCGATTTGAAACGGTCTATACTAAATTTCCTAAGAGTGTTGCTTTTCAAGACCTCCTACAATGGTCCGACATCGCGCTTAATTCTGAGTCGAACATTTCGCACGCCCCGGCTTTCCATTCCGATCTCCCAGCGCTTAATCGGAGTGTCTGTCCCACGGTTTGGGTATCAATCTCTAGTTTCACTAAACACGTAAGTAACATTCCCCTATAATCTCCACTTCTGACTTCAAAATGCATTGTTTCCGCTTCAGCAGCCCGGGGTTTTAGCATCTTCTTGGGCACGTTGAAATATTTGCCAATATTCTCCCGCTTCTGTGTACTCGCCGGTCATCAAAAGTTTGCAATCGCTTGACCTTTGTCTCATCGTTTCCACCTTTATTGGGTAATAGTCCAAATTGTTCTTTTAACATATTAAAGACATTAGCTCCGTACTCCTGCCCATTAACTTAAGCAGGCCGAAGGTCCAGTCGCTAGTATAGTCACCACACGTTGATGATGAAATCCCCCGCTTTGCCACCACTTTTGCCGAGTAGGGGCTTTATGAGATTGGTGAAAAATTTCGAACAATAACATTTCATTAAAAATGAAATTCATATTCTTAAAAAGAAGAATTCTTACATCTAAAAGTTCGGTCTGGTCTACTTTTCTGCTACTTCTTAGTTGATCAACCTGCGACATTAAACACCAAATCTAATTTATATGTGGCCAACCTTATCTGTAAAATTCCCTTTACTTCCGCCCAAAATGCGTTTTAACAATTTCTCTTTAACCAAGCAGACATTGTTCGACGCTCTGCACTCACGGGGCGAAACCCGTGCAAAAAGCGAGTAGTGGCCAACTGGACACTGTGATACAAGTGTCGCGCATAGCTAATGAATGCTAATCTAATCTTAGCTAATCTAAACGCGCCTCCAGATGTGGGACTTGATACTGGATTAGTTTTGAGTGCATATTCATTGACTTTATTAGATAACTTAGAGCAGGAACCAAATAGTTTGTACCATCTACGACCATTGGTTTTGGAAATATAGTGATAGGGTAAACGGTAAACGATGATCTTTGACCGGTCCTTGCTCCTCCTCTATATTAAAGGAGCAAGTTGTGATCCATGGCTCTCCCCCCGACTTACCTACAAAATATTGAGATTTTTATATGATCTGACCCGTTGAAGAACTCTCATAAATTAATATGAAAAAGGTGGCTTAAAGATGATCACCTACTTCGGTTTCTTTACTCATTAAAGGTTTCCTGGATTAAGTGATTAGCGAGTGAAGACATTGCAACGTGGAAAATAATACCCTTGTTTCAGCTGGCAAACTAATTTTAGGTTTTCATATTTTTTAAATGTACTACTAAATACCACTTGCCAAACTTTAAACGAAAACTGTTTGCAAGATCTTAGAAACACTTCCTATTTATATCGTATCTTATATTTACCTGGTTTAGAGTACAAAAGGATCAAAAGGAAATGAAATGGAAGACCCAGGCAAGGAATTATATGGAACATATTGCATCTATATTCCTGAAAATAAAAAATTTTTAAAGATCAAATTTATCCGATGAAGATGGTAACTTCATGTCAATTACGAATTACACAAGAGTCAAGATACTGGTGGTAATGATTTCATTTCATTTCTTTTTTTTATTTGCCAGAATAAACATACATAAACAAAAATTATTAAGTACTGTATTGCACGATCAATATAAAAACATCCACATGAAGGAGGATGGTCATAACACTTTGTATATATTACACTCATAAAAAAGTCTTGCACCTACAAACTGTAACAAAAACATCTGATCATTTAAGGATGGTCGCCTATGCATCCTTCTCACACTACATAACCAAAACAAAATAGGACAGAGTGCACCCTGGCACGGAGGACCAAACTGGGATTAATCAAAATTCACTTTCAAGTGCCAACCTATAAGTACACTCAAAACAGCAACAAGCTTAGACATGTAGAGGGAAGAGATGCACTGGGCAATTGCTCTTTGATCCTAAACAATAAGGCCACCACAAAATATCACCATCTACTCACACCCATAACACAACTACATCCACTCAACCCATCCACTCACACTCCAAAACACACACACACACAAGCAATATCAACACGTATCCCACGCACACACTAGCTGACTCAAACTGAGACATAACTAACTAATACCCACACACATGCACACCCGATAAAAAATAAACACAAAAATTACCAAAAAATCATTGAGCCAACTCAATTTTTAAGTGCAATTTAGGCCAAAGATAAAAACCTGGGAGGTTGAACAACGTTGTTACGAATACGGCAGAGGAGTTGAAAAAGAAAGCAGGAAAACGATTAAAAACGGTAATTTAACGACAGTACGGGCAAAGTATGAAAAAACTTAAGAGTATCTGCAATTTTGGTGGGGGGGGGGGGGGCGAGAATTGACAGAGATCAATTGAAAAGGATTAATGTCATACTTGCCATGTAGCACAAGGCGATAGTCAGTTATGTAATCGCTCTCTCAGTGATATGAGGTCTATCTTCGAAACGCTCACAATACTGAAGTTCACCCCTGGTGCTGGAATACAACTACGGCAGCCCGTTTTGAATTTTTCCAAAGAATTAATGTGACCAGTTTATATGGTAACCAAGGAATAACGCTATATCACGAATTGACACCAGTGTAGTATAAAAGTTTACAAGATGTTTGGATCATTGCAGCGGACCAGTCGCCTAATAAAACCGATGAGCCTAGAGGCGCGAGAGTGACATTTTTGACATGATCATCCATTTAAATTAGACGTGATGATGAGACCTTAGTACTGTGACTGTGAACACACCCAGAGATGATTGAGAATTTTAGAAGTGGGATCCAAGCGCCAGCTCAATTTCTTCTGATATCTGACTTTTACACTTGTCAGGGTTTAGCGACATTTTGTTGGATTGACACCAGTGGACAATATAATTGAGATCATTTTTGAATGATGTTGATATCATTGACTGAACGAAGGGGCTGTATATAAGGCATGTCATCAGCATACTGCGGGAGAGGAGATTGAACGTTATTTGGCAGATCTAATACAATAAGTTAATAGAAAAAAGGTACCGAGCACAGAACACTGACGGACCCCCGATTTACAGGCAACCCACCCTTAAGAGGCACCACGAAAGTGCACGCACTGAAACCGTCTAAACGAAAGGATGAATCCAATGCCAAGTTGGCCCGCAATGCCATATTGCTATTGGTGAAGTTTAGACAGAAGAATTGGGTGACTAACTTTATCAAAAGCCTTGCTCCAGTCCCCAAAATATGATATCAACATCAGGTGGGGACGTTCATCAAGGAATTGGCATTGGTGGTAAACTGTGCCAAGAGAGTTTACATGAGGCGGCCAGATGAAAACATGTTGTTTGAGAGATATAAGCCCGTAGGTATACATGTAAATCAACAATGGTTTCTTGTAACACACGCTCAAGCAGTTTTCCCCTACAACTGAGCACAAAGATATTGGTCTGTAATTTTGTATTCTACAAACTCACCAGATTTGTGTATGGGCACAACAGTGGCCTTTTACGTCATCTGGAAAAGGTCACCTTCTTTAAGAGAAATGTTAAAAATAGGCAAGTTGCAAAGCAACAGGAGCGGCAGTATGCTTTAACATAGTTGAGGTACTGCACATCATACCTTGTGCTTTCCCCTGTTACAAAGATTAATCAATTTAAAAACCTCACGGGAGTTGGTGGAAACACACGTCAAAGAAGGAAAATCCTATTACCATAACACCAAGTGTCTAAACACGCCCGTCATCAGAAGTAGTGAAATTGGATGAAAACATTCATTGGAATGATTTGCGATGACAAGCGGGGCCAGTAATAATAGAATCATTAATTTTAAATGAGTACAGTAGGTTTTTAGCTTTGAAGCACGGAACAAAGGACAAAACTTTTTGGCCATGATTTGAATGAGATAAGAAGTGATATTTTTCATTAATAAAGTGATATTATTTCGATTATGAATCGATTTTTTTACACTACAATCATCAATTCCGAATGATTTGAACAAAGAGCAAAGAGAGAAACCACAACGATGAGGTCGAATAGCTTGACGTATTGTCACATTTTTGCATTAAATAAGTGTACATCTAAGTTGTTGTATACTATGATTGAATTTCAGATTTGTCTGTAAAACCAATGAAGGTTTCCTGGAAAAACAAATTCCCAAATCATATTTTGGAAAAATTTTAAGCAATATATACCCACCAAGAATTCCTTTTACAAAGGATGGGGAAAGCGCTACAAAGAACTGCAAATATGTGGAGTGAAGATTAATTTTGGAACATTTTCTTCTATTGTGAAGATATAAAGGAAAAATTTGGTTCGCAGGCAGTTCAATTATTTCAAATAATGGGGTATGAAAATAGATTTCTGTACATAGATGCAATATTCGTGTGAACACGAAATGAGAATTTGAACCTTTCATTTAGGGAGAGTAGCTGTGTTTCTTTAAATTGGTACGTGAATACGGTTATAATGTAGCCAACTATGTATAAGTAAATATTAATATGGTATATCCAAATTTTATATTTCTGTTTGAACAAAAGCTTACAATCACGGAAAGTGGTGTATAACTACAGCTGAAGACATTATAAATTAAGTATTGTGTATGCTTTAATAAATCTAGAAGATGAAATAAAATTTATGAAGGACAAAAAAAAATCTGAACCTTTGGCCTAAGCATAGTCTCTAAATTCCTTATATTAAAAAACTAATATATCAGATTGTCAGATGGGGCAAATCTGAAAATAGATTAAAAATTATCAATCTATGAATTAGGTTAACATTTTCAATTTTTTAATCCATTTAGTTTGACTTTTTAATCTAGATAAACTTTTATTTTAACAACAGGTTAGATTAAAACCAATCTAAATAGATTAAAAATCATTAAAAACCAATCTTAATTGATTTAAAAAATTAATCTAATTCGTAGATTAATAATTTTATAATTCAAAGATTATAATTTTTAATCTGTTTTCATATTTGTCCCCCATAACAATCTGATAGATTAGTTTTTTAATATAAGGAATTAAGAGGGTAATCATGCGTGTATTTTTCTGTATTGATATAGATAATATTATTTTGTTTTCGGAGTTTTACTATGCATTGTTGTACGTTCAAAAGTTATGAAAGTAATTTCGTTTTCGAAAAACATTAACATGTTATATCAAACTTTAGAGTGTTATTCTAACACCCCAAACCCACCCACACATTTAAAAGTAATTTCATTATGGTTATTATTAAATACACAATCAAACACCAAGACACAAATATACGTACACATAAACACCTTATTAATTTATTCACTCATGTTTCAATTGTGATATTATTTATTTTTGTAGGTTAGACTAATATGAAAGTTTGCGGGTAGCAAAAACATTATTTTCAATAAAGAAATAACGTCCGCGGACCTAAAAATAAAGTTGCCAATGAAAATACAAGGTATCCGGTAAGTGATATTTTCACTTTAAAATACACTATGGGACGAATGGAACACAATGGTTTGATAAAAGTGTAACTTCGGATATAAGGAGATCAAGTTATGATAAAAAAGGGGGGGGGAGGTATTCTTTAAAGGAACTACACAAGTTATCAAGTAACCTAAAGCATATTTTTGGTAACCTAAAACATTAAATGACATGACTGATTCTCACTTTTCGCCGTTAAAGCCACAATCTCCCCTTTTTTTTTCAAAATCAAATTGCTCATTTTTTTTATTTTTTTTAATTGCTAGTGTTAGATCATAACAACATCTTATTAAACTGTTCTTTGTGGAAAACAGACACAAAAAGCATTTTAAAGCTGTCTTGAAGATGTCATTTTTTTTTTTTTTAAATACCTAATTTTAAATCCCGACTTTTCTAGTAAACAAAAAATATAATTTCTTTGACAAATACCCGGGCGTGTTACGCTTAGTGCACTTACAGGGGACTTAACTACAACAATTTCAATCTAACAGTGCAAAAAAATAAAAATGGGGCCGATTTGTTTTATATTTGAAGAATCGCTGATAGTAGCTTTAAAAGTCGCCGAGTGCAGCAACATGTAATAACGGAAGTTCTTACCTATGTGATGCACTTTCTCTTAAAGTCGCCGAGTGCAGCAATATGTAAAGGAAGTTCTTACCTTATGTTCAATCGTGTCCACCTCGTCTTCGGTTTTGGTTTCCCCCATTTTTTCAACTATTTTCTGATTACGAATATCCTTAAATACCTGACGATATGTACCACTCTGGCAAAATAAATTTAAATGACTTGAATGTTGTTTCCTAGTGTGGGTTTATTTTGTAATGAATGGTTTCTCCAATTTAAAATGTAAGGCGTCTTGACCCTTTTTGATATTTGGGTGGGTTTGATTGTAGATTTGGGGAGGTTAACAACGATTTTAATTAGTCCGCAGTAAGATTTGAACACTTTTCAAAATGGTCCGAATGAGTAGTGGCAAATATAAATCTTGTTGAATGGCTTTTTCTGAATTGAAACGGGCGATTTAGAGTGATCAAAAACACATTTCATTTGATATTTTGTACCATAATGATGTCACAACTGCACATTTCTTTCCGCACAACCCCAAAAAAGTTTGTTCAAATAATCTCTTTTTTTAAAAAATTCAGATTGGTAGATACTCGCCAACATCAAGTCTTGCCATAGCCCCATCAAAAATTCATAATCAGCAAAACACGTCAAATCCATCCAATTTTACCAAAATCTTCTTATTTTCCTCCAGCTAATGCCGCCAGCATCGAATATTTTTTGTGCCAACTTGAGAGGTAACATGAAAAATATTTAGACCATTTTGATTATGATTCTCCAGTAATGAATATAATTTCTCGGAGGGTGAAGATGATACTTGGCAAAAGATGTGCAAGTTGTGCCCGGGCAAGGTAAAAAAATATTTGAACTGTATTGGCAGCTAATACTATTTAGTTGCAGCTATGCCATGTTCGTTGCAGCTATACTATGTTATTTTGCGCTATACTTGGTATTATAATAAAATTTTGGCCGTACCATCCATTGAATAGAACACACTGCCCAATCAATATGAAAGCGCAGACTTGATTACACAGGCCTTACGTAAGGGACGGCATTCAAGACTCAGCCGACGGTTGACTTGCGGTTCATGGCAGTGTAACCGTGTTTTAAAATTTTTTGAACAATGGAAACCTTTCGAACCAGAAGAAACCAGACGAAACAGGCACCAAAAAACCGGTGGTTGAGTTTGACCACCCTTACTGCTCTGCCATTGAACAAATTTCATGGTGTTGCACCATCTACTAGACGTGCAGAGCCATTGTTAGGGGGGCGGGCTTCATCACTTCACCCGTCGGTTGACCTTGCGGTTCGTGGTGTTTGAATCGGGTTTAATTGTTGTAACAATGGGATCTGTTTCGAACCAGGAGAACGCGGGCGCACGGCAAGCACCGGTGGCTGAGGTTTGTTGAAGCCACCCCGAAGGTCTTATTTTAATCTCTTCAAGCTAGTTGATTCAATCTAGCATCATATGCCATGAGCCGTGAGTATTTTTATATGGTCATAACCTTTTTACAAAATTGTTTGGATGAGTTTGTCCAAAAGCGAGTCCAGATCTGCCAGCATGAAAAGGCTTGTGCCAGCTCGGGGTTGGATTCTGTGTATGACCATCCAGTAGCGACTGGGATGCTGTGAGTATAATTATCAATTATCATATCAGTAATTACTAATTACGATATGTTTCTCTTTTTCCATTGCACAAGCACGTCGAACTGCTTGTTAACTTATCGTCTCAGCAAATAGACACTTTATTAAAGCAATAATAGCTCATTTCTGAGGGCGCCTATTTTTTTTTATTTCTTTAATTTTTTTACAGTTGTATTGTCTAATTGTAAACGGTTACCAAAACGGTAAAAGTAACGGTAATGCTCAAACTGCGTATTTTGCCATAGAAGAAGGGAATTGGTGATCATCGATTTGTAATTTCTGTGTGTCCATTCTCAAATATAGTGCCAGTACCTAAAGCCAAAATGCCACACTCTAACTTGCTTTGCGTGAACCGACGGGACACTAATGGATGCGCGTAATCAAACGTAATTGGCGCTAATTGTCCCCGCACGTTAAAAATGTTCTTAAAAAACGTCGTTTTTAAACTTGTCACCCGGGACTCGAAACGTGCAAATAAATTGTGAAAGGGACGTCATTTTCAACAGTTTGAGTCCTCACTGCCAGTTCAAGGCGACGTTTTGTTTTAATGAACATTTTTAAATGATGCGCTGTATCATATTACGTTTCCAGCAGCCGTTGAATTATTAACGGGTATGCTCAGATATAAAGGTGAAATTTCACAAATCAGGTGTCGCTTAAAAAGGCCAGGCAGTTGCACTGATAAAGCTCATATCCGCCTCACTCCCTCGAATGATATTCAGCTTATAGTTAATTTCTTTTTTTGGTACACAACTTTGAAATGTCTATTTAGTATAGGAGCAAATGCGAAATGGAAAGTTGGTGAAAAGACGCAAGATTGAGCCGGGTACTTTTTGATTATTTTATTTAAATGTGAATATGTCATGTTACTTAAATGTATCATAAAAAGGACACTTTAAGTCAGTTGTATTTTTATCGGGATGTAAACTTGAAGGAGCATTTCCCATATAGAACACTGGCAAAAGTATAAGTCATTGTGACATATACAACATATCGCTAGCAATACAGCGTAATACGTTCATGTAATTTTTCTACTTTTATTACTTATTATGACTACCGGTGCATTAAAATAAAAATCATAACCTTAGTTATTGTGATAGAATATTTATTTCCGTCCTTGGTTACTCTTTGGTGTTTGAGAGGTCCATATGGACCCAACGAAATTATCGTCCAAAACGAGGCTGCGGATTTCAGATTTGTTTTTGAACCAACTGATGCTCAATCAACACCTAGTAGTCCTTAATAGTATAACTGAGCTAAAAATACATTCGTGTGGCATGAGTCACTGCGTTCAATGGCTGGCTAATACACAATTTTTTAATCGTCGATGTATAAATTTGGGAATGGATAAATGTACACATCGTAGTTTACACACCATCATATTGTGCAATACAAAATCAAACTGGTGTCAGGATATCACAGTCAATGCGCACAGAGTGTGGTTGGTTGTCTCATGTAGCTTAACAAAGTCCGCTGGTTCCCATTATTTGAAAGTGAGTTAAGACATGGTACGTAACACCACAGCAGTCCACAAAATCCCGCTGTGCATGGATTACACCAATAATCAGGTCACGCAACTGTGTGCCATTTTAAATATACAGTACCTCGCTTTCCCAAGAAAAATCGAAGACCGTGTAGTATTTTTTTGTCTAAAATGGTTCCTTTATAACCACCGGTGAAACTCGTTCATCAACAGAAAAACTTCTAAACCCGGTCACATATTTTTGTTTTTAAAAAACCTTATAGTTAAACCCGAATATCAAATTCCCACAGACGCCACTAAGTCTGTTGAAGAGACTCTAATTTGAACAATGACACTCATAACCATAGCTCAGCGGGATTTTGTCGGCTGCTGTGGCGTATACACTAGAAATTCATAATAAAAACAGAAGGTACTTGAATCACTAGATCACCTCTTTAAATAAATGTAAGTCTGTTGCTAAGATGATTGCTCGCATGTAGCTAAGGATGGGCATTATTTACGGGAGCCATGGGGGGGGTGGAGGATTTGAGGGGGGGAGGGAGACCCGAAAATTTTTTTGTAAGAGGAGAGGGGGGAACGTGAAAAATTTTTCATCAACGACGAGAGGTGGAAACATGAACTTTTAAATGGAACATCGGCATGATCAAGGGGGAACGTGTGAAATTATTTTGACGGAAGCTAGGGGGGGGGGGACGCGAAAATTTTTGCAAAAAAAAGTTGAAATCCTCCATTCCCCCCCTAGCATAAATAACGACCAGCTCCCTAATGAGACAAAATCCTCAATATCACCTACCAAAACGTTACCGACATTACACTCACAGCATCATGTTATAAAGCCTCACCCTAAACCATCTCAAGCTGGTTATTATATAATAAGAATAGAAATAATGGTATGGTTGCAATATCTCTGTGGCTCATAATGTACCCTCGGCCGGAAAACAGACAAAATAATGGGTTTTCGGCCATTATATTGTTTTTTTCCGACCTTCGGAAACATAGTGTGGTTTGTATGTCCAGGAAACAAGTTCCCTAAGGATTTTTGTGCTAAAATGATGTCTTGCCTGTTTTGCATTCCACATCGGGACCAGACCCTTCAGAAAATGATGGGTGCAAATTTTCCTACTACTGCCGCTGCCCCTTCCTCAAGGGGTAAATGTTCTCCAAGGAAAACTTTGAGAATTGAGTCCATTGTGTTTTTAATATACATTAACATACAATTCTCGTCTCCTTATTTAAGTATTAGAAAAAAATATATATTTGCCTAGGTTCCACCTTGAGTTAAATCCATAGCCCATAATGGTTCAAGGTCACCTGGGTAAAATTACCCCATTGCTCGATTTTTCTTGAAGCTGGTGACAAGTTTTTCGTATTGTCTCATAGGAACCAAAAAAAATGTATTATTTGACGGTGGTGGCATTTGGGGTTGGTCAATTACCAAAGCAAAAGGTAGCACATGAAAATCCTACGGAATACACACCAAACCATAGTATCATTCTATAAATGATACTGCAATTATACTTCATAGAATATACTAGAATCTATGCTGACAAATCTACTATCCATGGCGTTTGGCAATGGTCTGTATTACCATCATCCTATTCGCTAGCATTCTCAAACGAACTAGAGAACCCTTTTCAGGTTGTGCTTAACACTGCTTCCAAATGAGTCTTCGAAAGAACGGTGTTCTTCATTCTACCGGCCATGTCTAAGATTCAGAATCGTCCAATTACTTGAACAATGATCAAAGCCAATCATTGTCATCGTCTGAGTAAGACTGGCCACAAGAACTAACTACAATATATCCTGCATTTATTGGTTCGGCCGAAATTTGCCTCTTATCAATAAAACGTTAAGAAAAGCTTTTTACTTGGTATGCTTTAGGATATTGACAAAATTAAATTGCATTTTCAAGTCAGATAGTAAACGCTATCCAGTGCACGGAACAGAAATCGGAACCCTTTGGTTCATGTTTAGCTATCCTCATACCTTCAATCGTAATACTCATAAGCACCTTTGGAGGTTCCGGTTTACGTGTATATGACTCTAACTTCCTGATACAACTTGACCAGCTACTTTTGAACCGAATGTTCTATTTGTTTACAAGCAAACACGGAATCAATCACGCATGATGCCGTGAAATGGGATCGCGCTACATTTCCCATAAATGCCATGACCTCATATATGATTTGAAAGCCTAAACAACAAGCAGTCAGGAAAAAAACACTCAGACATATTGTGTTACGTGATCTCATGAAATACATGTATTACGAAGTACCTATATTGAATCAATAAAAACAGAAAGCATCTTTTAAATGTTCAAATGTTAAGACCATTATTCTGAGGTCTAATATACCACCTATGATTTATTCCAAGTGCAAGGATTCCAAAGGTTACGCTGCAAGTTCTAATACAATGATTAGTACGTATCGGTACTCATTGTTTGTGAACTTTAAACCGTGTGTAATCTCCAAATATAGGCAATCGGACGGATGTAAAATTGTGCACTTGAGGTACACCCTGAATGGAACCAGAAACTATTTTCACCATAATTCATGTCAATATTTGTAATGAATAAAACACGGGTATGTCAATCGTAAAAGTTGCACATTTTCTTTAAAATTAATAAAATATCATTCAATTTCCTCTCCTGAATATCAGTGACTATTGATGTACATCGTACTACATTGACTATGCAGCAAATGATGTCGCTATTGATATTAGTAAATCCGCCCGGAATTCAAAGGACAAATCACTTCAGGTTCTTTTTTTTTTTGTGTGTAAATTCAGAGCTATTGTTAATGCCCATGCAGTTTAACAGATTACAGGTGTCCTCGTTCACGAATAAATAAACCTCGAGCTGCTTCTGTGAGTTCAACTAGCTTTGACCGTATATTTCAACATTTGTTGGAAAATGAAACGAAGATGAACAAAAATCATGTTGTTTGGGAAGCTGTGTACATCTTTGTACAGAACCACGACCCGTACCTTATTGCTGAACCTCATTTCTATTAAATTCACCACGTTTTTCCTCTACTGGTCTCAATTAATATTGATTGCTAAAGCATTAGTATATACCAAGTTACGATTCTATGGTCAAAAGTAGATAAATATCAGATGTTTTATCGTATTGGCCGCCATATTGAATGTCTTAATTAGGTGGTTAATGAATCATATTTGAATTGTTCACAATATGTGTTTTGACTGAACAGGCCAAAAAATACAAATTTTGAGGTGGCTATTTGAATTTTTTGCATTTCTTCGAAAATGCTCAAGGTTTTTCGTCTGGCACCCATCGAATATAGAATCAACAGGAAAACTGGTCTAGAAACCTTTGAAAAACATAGCAAGGTCACTGTAGCCTGCCATATAAGGGAAGTAGACTCGCAAAATCAGTACCACACTAAACGGTTAGTGCACTTTTAATACATAAAACCAGTTTGTTTTTCTCGTTTTAGCCTGGGTAAATTATTCAGTGTTCAGACACCGCTTTCATGCTTAAGGACCCAGGACGATTAGGGACAGCCAGGGTGAGATGCCCGGTGTAGAAGGCGATATGGTCCGGCACGAGCCATAGTCCGGGCTCCATAGACGACAACGGAATAAAGCGTAAAACAATGTTGCTTGAAGAGTCAACTGAATCGAGTACCCTATTCTTCACCGTTGTAGGTAGACTGTAAGTCCAGAGGACTATATCTCCTGCCACACCAGGTTACCCAACAAATCCATAAATGCCCTAAGTTTATGAAAGCTCACGATGCCAAGACTGAAGAAGATACACAACATACCCAAAAAGCAGGAGCATGTACCCCAAAAAAAAAAAAAAAAAAAACCCCCCCCCCCCCCCCCCCCCCCACAGAAAAGGTTTGACACCTTTGGTAGTTAGTATAGACCCTCTATATCAATGCTTGATAGACAGTACTCTCAAATTGTGGTGTCACCTTTTCAATAAGGCCAATTTAAGATTACACATGGGTCAAACTTTTAAAATGCTCCAATCATATTGAAATGTATGCCATATTGTCCATCAAGTCATACGGATTCCAAACATGTATAGTTTGTACCATCTATGACCATTGGTTTTAGAGTTATAGGGTAAAATGGCTAAAATGGTAAAAAAGGTAAATTTCCATTTGTACAGGGGTCAAATTCATAAGTTGCTGAAATTTTGGTTAAAAATGAAAGAAGTTGTTCATCTAGCTACTGTGTCCATGTAAGGAATAGTTTGCAGCATTTGCAATACATAGTTATCATGTTATGCGACAAAATAGGGCATAGGGCAACATAATCCAGTTGACCTTCTTTGTCCCTTATCTCCGTAAGTAAACATTAAACATAATCAAAACTTTACTTGTTGGGAGTCCTCTTTCCTCAGGCAATACTTTCCAATTTATAAAATATAATCAGATTAATTTTAATGTTGACCCCTGTACACATTGAGATTGACCTGTTTTACCATTTTAGTCAATTTTACCCTGTAACTCAAAAATCAATTGTCGTAGGTGGTACAAACTATACATTTTTGGAATCCCTATGACAAGATGGACAATATGGCATACATTTCAACTTGATTTGAGCATTTTAAAAGTTTGACCCCTGTGTAACTTTAGATTGGCCCCTATTAAAAAGTGATACCGCAATGTGAGAGTACTAACTACCTAGCATTGATATAGAAGGTCCATACTAACTACCAAAGGCGTTAAATCTTTTCTGTGGTGGGGGTAAACGAACTCCTTAAATAAGGCCCTATGATATTCTGCCTCCTGCACTAAATTGGTTAGCACAAGGCACGCGCACAATTATTTGGAAAGGTATACATTCCGCAACCACGTTCATTTCCTAAATGTAAAATGTAACATGTCTACACAATACCAACAACAACCACAAAATACAGGATATCACACTTCCATATTGACGCACATTACCGTTCAAGAAGGGCAGTATCAACATAGTAATGATAATAAGTATTTGTACAGTGTCTTTTGATTAAAACCACTAACTCACTTAATACACATTAGTCTAAAAACAGGCAACTTTTACCTCACCCATTTCAAAGTCTCACAAACGAAATACAAACACTATTATGCCACAGTACAAGCTAAATTCACCAAATGAGTAAATGTTCAACATTATAGTGACCAGAAAGAGTTTTAATTATGAAGTGCTAAACTTTAAGTGCATCAAAAATCCCCATGATCACCCGATATAAGCTCTATAGTTGGTGCGACTGATAGTGGGCAAATCGATGTAAAATTGATGAGCGTGGAGTAAATTGCCTCAAATTTACTAGGCAAATTCAATTTGTAACCAGTGACCTATACCAATCATGAAATTACGTCACTTTCTTATATAACTATTGTTTTAAAGCAGAGTTTTCTGATACCATTCATGAAAGTGGTGCACGCAAGAATTTTAGTCCTACCGTCGCCTAGTTGTGGCGTACGACCTTTTGCTGATGCTTCAAACACGTCTAAAATCTCACAACCATATGAACAAACACACTTGAATCGAAAATCAGACGAATACTTTCCCCTCTTAGGTATTTTATATAAATTTACTCAAGCTAAGGGAAAATGTATGATTCAATGGGAAATATAAGAAATCCCTTTCAAAAAGTTTACATTCCAAAAGACCAACTGAGCAGATGAACTAATACGAAAAACAAGCTTAAATAAGCTTTAGGAGTGATTGGTGTTTTTTTGTTCTTACAATAGACAGATGAGCGAAAACATCCTACTGGAACAGTGGCTTGTAGCATAAGGGTAGCAAAGCAGTGGACAAAGGAAAAACTCATCCTCAGATAAGCGCTTGGAAACGACGAAAAAGGGAAGATCTCACTGCATAACAACCGGTCTCAGCTCCGCCTGAGATAAATAACTATCAGGCTTCGCTGGTATCACTTAAAAAGCAATGACCAGTAAAATATTGATATCAGTTAATAGGCCTATACTTTCAGCAAAATTCAGCATCACTCGAGTCGAATGAGACTGCTTTATTGTCAGAATCACAGCCAATTTGCGGAGAGATATGATTGTTTTCCCACTCTGAATTTTCTTTATCCAATACGGTACATGTTGGCTTGCATTTTCCGAGTTAGTGACAATTTTTCGTAACTCGTCCACTAATGTTTTATGTGTTTTATGCTGGAAAATCATAAGTCGAAACCAAAAGCAATCTAATTCAATCACACTTGGTTTCTAGGAACAAAGGGCTGGAATTGACTATTAATTGACGAGAGTATTTCACTCTCTAAGGATGTCACAAAATTGAATAAAGTTCACTCCAAATATTAATTTCCATTAAAGACACACGAGGACGTTTCCAGAAAGGTGCGCCCCATTTTTTTCGAAACCAGGTTTTTTGCATATTTAGAACGCTTACCAATGTAATAATATATCACACCTGAGGTGAGTAAGCCGAAAACGTCGTCTTTATGTATTAAAAATAATAACAACGTGATTTCCAGTTTTTTGTCGTGCACGACAGGAAATTAATGCATACTTTCCTATTAGTGCTGAATGGAAAAGCCGACAATTTCAAACCTTAAGTTTTTGGATTTCTTTTCTACTTTTTTTGTCCGATAAACCTTGGAAACATTCTCGGAAGGTGTTCTACAACCAATCAAATGCACATTTAAAGTAATTTGTTTCCTTAGAAAATCTCCTCTTGTCCCTTTAAAAAAGAAATTCCGGAAAGGTTTGCTCACTTTAAAATTTAAGGTACAAGTAAGACTGCATGGTGAGATTAATACCAAAAACCTTACCTTTAAAAATCTGGCCGTATACCGGAAGGATGATTTAAAAAATGGAAATAGTTGAATAACGTGTAATTTGAATCTTTTATAAATTATTTAATTGCGCATGAATCACTCTTTTTTTAATGCATTATTTAACATGAAAATCAACTCTCTCCTTACTTTACTGGCAACGACCAATATCGCGTACCGTGTCCGCGTGACTGAGTGTTCTACCAAAGGGGGTGAGCCCATTCAAACCAGCGTCCGTGCTGGGGCCGCGACATTTGAATATTGCACGAAAATATCAGTGGGTGCTTGTATACACACAAATGTCAATGCGATACAAACAATCCGGCAAAATATCAGTTGTTGATGTTGGGTGCTATTGGTGGTTAAATTTTGTCCTACCCATGGCCACACAACGAATGAAATGAAGATCAGTCGTCTTTGATTTAAATAAACCGCCTAATTGAATACCATCTTTTTAACCTAAGCGCGCATTGCATTATGAGAAAAAGAGTATCTGAGCACATTAATCCAGGTGCACTATTATACACCTGGTCACTCTAACACATACTCAAATTTGTTCACTAACCGATTAGTGAATGCAAAGCGGCACCCACGTATGTGGAAGAAGGGGAGGCAGCCATTGCTTTCTATTGTTGGTACTCTATGTTTTCTATTGTGGTCGGCAAAACATGCGAGACGATGAATTTCTAAAGATGACGTAACGTTTTGCCTCTCCATCTATATAGAACCTCTTTGGTCCTACAACCCATCTGTCTATCTATTGTGTCGCCATTGGATTCTGTATGCATCGTTTGTTTCAGCACGTACTCAAATGGCCTCGTATACCAGGTCACGTTTATTCCGTACATGTTGCTATGGTAGCTAGACACTCCTCATGGGGGACACTCAATTTCTTTACACCGGTTTGACAAATTATGTTTCCTTTTACACCATAAACACCTATAGGTTTATGAAAAAAATCCGACTTCTTATAACATGGTTCGTATCCGCGGAGTAGAAAAGCATGATTTGATTTTCTGTCGTGCAAGACAAGAAAATGCAATATCATCATCTTAAAATGATCATATACAATATAACGACGGCGTTTTCGTTTTTTCACTTCAGGTGTGATCTGTACTTAGTAAAGAATTCCAATGGGTCAAAAACGTCGGGTTCGGAAAAAAATTGTGGCGCTTCTTTCTGAAAAGGCCCTCGTGTCTCTTTTATGATCTCATTGCATAACACCGGCGTTAATTGAGCTTATTCACTTCAGAGTGATCGTTGATACATGGTAAGCATTCCAAATATGCAACAACTGGCTCGCTTTCTTTCTCTGGCAATGTCCCCGTGTCTCTTCTTGTTTTAATCATCAGCTTGTGGTACCACATCGTCGTAGAGGGGGCAGAACTATTCACTTTCAAGACAATGGCTATAACCCACTTTAAACAAAGAAGACCATTATAAATTTTCCTTTAATCGTACAATCAAAAGTTGGAACAGTTTGCCTGAGGATATTGTCAATATTGGGGGGGGGGGGATGCCATTTCAAAGCGTCTTTCATACATTCCTACAAACTAAGATTTAAATTTCGACCACTCTAGCCTCCCATAGCGTAATGGACGCCTGCCGTCTGTGGCTTTGCCCCCAAGATTGAAGAGAGATGAATTTTGATTGCATTCAAGGACCAAGTTCTAATATATTTTTTATAACTTTGTGTTTGTGGTGCATCATCAAAACTCACTCAGAGTTTTTTTTTTTCAATTTAAATACTAAAAAAAATGCACATTCATGCTTTCTATAACCATTTCTGAAACAGCAGGAAAGTATTCAAATGAGTCCAAACGAGCCTACTCTTAAGGTCAGATTTTGACAGCTGACGTATGTGCTATAACACAAATTTTAATGAAAAAGTAGTGCCTAATCGACTGTAGTCTAAAATGTGGCTCTTCTTGCCGACATGGCTGCTCTTGTATAGGTCTATTTCGAGTATTGTAAATCAGTTAAGTCCAGTCATACTCACAGCTTTCAGCAGGTTGGAAACTTCATTAGAAATACACCGAGTCACCCCTATGGCGATTTCTCGTTCTCTGCGGCATTATTCCCTCTAATGCCTTGTTTTCCTAACAAAAAATCGAACCTTTTTTAATATTACCGTAAGCTTTGACCGTAACACAGACTTTTTCATGGTAGGATTCCCCCAGACTTACCACGAGCACATACCGATACATAGGACACTATATATGCGGAAGTACATTAACATTGAGGTCAGGCAATTTGCCGTACAGTTAACTGCTGACATTTTTTTGGCCACTATAATTTATACATATCATAATGGCTAACAGTTTTGAGGCTAAAATTACAAGATCGGGTCGGCCGGTATTTTAGGGATAGCTATTGACCAATTAAAAGACTTGGGTTCCGTGATAAGACGCTCATTGAACAGAAACAAAGGTAAGAGTATGGCTGATTTTGCGCGTTTGTAGTGTGTTTGGGTTTTGACTATCCTAATGCGAATTGGCAATTGAGTCAGGTAGGGTCATTTATGACTGTAGAACCTAGATCTAGAGTAGATCCCGGAAGGGTAAGGGTTATATTTTATTTATCTGAAAGTGCGCCCCTGGCTTCTTTGGTATGGCCCACTGCAATTTTGCTTTTAAATTCATATTAATAGGTACAAGACCTTAACTTTCATATGCAAACAGATCACAATACAATAGGACCTGCAGACGGAAAAAACATGGCCGGGTGTAAAATAAGTTACGTTTACCAAACCAAGTTCAATGTCTATGTAGAGTTTATTAATAAGAGGAAAATCAAAAGGAAAATATGATACTAGTCTTTAGTTTTGCTGGTTCGTGTTGTGCCTTGCACCCTTTACCTCTTTTTACATGCAATAAATACCTTCCATGCAAATCAAAATATTGTTCCAAAGCAATACATGAAATCAACCATTCGTGACGTGAACGGTACAGGGGTGCACAAATCATGGTAACAAAAAAATTTTTAGAATTAAGGTAGTGATCAGCTTGGAATTATGGTTAGATTTTGCGGTATTTCGGACTAGTTTATTGCATCATATAACATGATATCCCCTCCTTATAATTAAAGAGGCATATCGTGATCCACAACCTCGTCCCCCGACTTACCTAAAAAAAGTTGAGAATTTTATATCATCTGAACCGTTAGCATTAATAATCCATGTGTACCATGTCTTACATGCAAATTCGGTCGTATCTTGAAGAAATTCGTAATTTTGTATTTTCTGTCCGTAAACGGGACCGTGGGGGAACAATCAATTACTCACAACACAAAAACGCAAGATCGGAATCAACTAAAATTTTGTGAATGCGTTTTTCTCAAGGATATTTATAGAACCATGAATGAAACAGAAGGTGCTGGAATCACGAAATGGACCTTTAACTGATCCATACTAGCAATCCAATATATGTATGAGCTTTCCCTCACAACAAGTCAATTGGCCAATTGTATTTAGGTATCCCTATGGATAACCAATCACATGGCCTGTAGTATATGCTAAACTTACTGCGCTGTGGTTTTTACCTACAGCTTATGAAACCCTACTGAAGTGGTCATACAAAGAAAGTAATCTGAGTCTTGGACATGCCTTCTCATGCTGGGCAGACCTGGACTTTGCTCATACACAGCTCATCCAGCAACTTCATGAAAAGGTTAGTTACGAGATAGCCAAATGTCTATTTAGCCCAGACTACAAACCACGTGACCTTATTATATTTTTGGCAACGGTTTCTAGACCAGTTATTCCTGCTGAATCTGAATCCATGGGTGCTGGACTAAATAGTTTCGCTTCACACACACGCACACACGTCACCGATCGGTTTTTCCCCACTAGGGGTGTTGGACTGTATTCTACCAAAACCAAAAACCCTTAGCATTTTCGAAGAAACGCAAACATTCAAAATGGTCACCAAAACACTAAAGACTCATCTGTTAAGTACTCAAAAGTTCTATTTTCTTTTGCTTGTGCAGTCAAAACAACCACCTAACGAGGGGTAGCAACCAATATATTCATTGACACCATTATGAATAGCTTTCATTCAATAATTTGATAAACAGAAACCGTTCAAGATGGCTCCAAATGGCAAAACGATTTATTACATTTAGCCAAGAGCTGATGTAATGTTTAGGTATACCACTATAACTCATTCAGAGCAGTTTTAATATCATAACATAATCAAAGTGAATGATATCGGGCAAGATGGCACCTTAGATTGGTATCCAAAATGGCTGCAAGTGTCAGTCAGTAAAGGGCAGTAATTTATTCACACTGTAGTTCCAGTACGACTAGCTTAAGTGTCTATTTGGAAAACAACTAAGAGATTAGAGAAGAAAATTAGAGTGACTCAAAGAGCAATGGCGAGGATTATTGTTGGGATACAAGAAAGAACAGCGTCAGAAACGAGGCCTTAAGGAAGAAAACAAAAGTTCGGGACTTTTACACTAATTTTAGCCCACAAAGCGCTAGTACTTAAGTAATTTTAGCATAATCATGAAATATCTCATGGTTCTTTAAGGAAAAACACATTACCCTAAGTACTGATATGTGTTTAGTGCAGTATGGTATAGGTATATTGCAATACATGTTGGAATTGATTCAAAACAACCTCTGGATGGCATCTTACATGTATCGATTACTCTGAATACCTAATGATATGTAAACTGATCTGATTTACTTATATCTCGTATATATCTCAAACGTCCCTTAATCGCTTCAAAACGCACCTGACAAAAAATCACGGAGCGGACCCCTGCTTTGGGTTAGTGGGAAATTGCTCCTAGATCTGACAACAAAAATACCTCAAAACCTCACTTTTTGCGGTGGTTGTCAGATTTTTCTCTAGGGACGTTAGGGACAAACATTGCAGTACTACATTATATATATAACATTATCAATATTATAACCAACTCTTAGGTTATCGGAAGCCATCTTGGATGCTACAATGAAGGAATTTATTTAATCCTTCATTACGGTATGTACGGTACGGTATACGGATTTTCCGAAGCTGGATTTAAAAAAGGGCTTGTTCGTCTCCGATGCTGTTCACAGTTCAGAACAAATTTAGACAACTTTGAATCTTCCATTATCAAATTCAGCCCCGATAGTGATAAAAATATTGTATAATATTGTACCTATAAATGTGTTCATATAATGATTTTGCTTAGGGTGAAACATATCGACAAACATTTAAAGAAATACACAAGCGGGAAGAAGATCTGAAGAAAGTCAAGGATGAAAAGGACAGAACAGCAGGAGTAGTGACACGCCAGCATAGTCGGGTAAGTTTCCGGTATAATTGCTCAGTTTCATTTCCATCTCGAAAGCGTGTGCATGAATGGTTCCTCCAAGGATATCTCTTTCCAGCTCATTCGCTTAAGGGGAATTCAAGCGGCATTTGTGTATTCTTCTTCTGCTCTCTTATTATTCTTTCTTGTCCATTTCCTCTTATTTCGTGCTTCTTCGATTTCTTCTTCTTTGACGACTTCTTGATCTTTTCTTTTGTCTCAAAAATAATGAAAAAGAAGTATTTTTTTCTTGTTTGTTGTAAAATTCGTTTATAGCTTTTAAGCTTTAAGTTTGAACCAGTTATGATCCGAGCCAAAAATATCTGGAAGCAAATAATCTTTTAACTGTCAACGACGTGCAGCGTCCGTTTTTCTATTATTATGCCGATCCTCTTGACGGATCGCAAGGCAACAATCGGTATTCAACACTAAAAATATCACCTCATTACTTACCGTTTTACGCGTCATAAGCAATGTCTACCGCAATCAGGAGACTGGGATTGTCTACTCTACGGAAACCTGAAATCCGCTTTCAATCAAACCAATCAAACTTACATTGTTAACTCCTTCAACCAATATCTCATTAATTGAAATTAATGTGCACTCCCGTTGGTGTATATGGGGCCTCAGAAAACCACTTTGCCGTTGGAATTTTTTTGCCCAAACTCTGGTCATTGATGGAGTACATCAAGCTGGCCACATAACAGGAAAAATGAAAATCGGTTGTAGCGATTCGAAATGGCGGTCCAAAAAACAATTTTTATGACGCGCACAAAATTCTGCGGCCGGAAAATGAAAAACCACTTTCACGAAGGACTTGTCCATAAAATTTGGCTCATAATAGAGAACATAAATACATTTACATTGCTGGAATTAAAAAAAAATACTTCTGCACGATTTAAGGGGCGAAACATGTTTTGAATAGTGCCACCAAAATGGTTATTTATGCTAATTAGCCTAAATTCCGTATTTAGGATTTCATAATTTTACGGACATTTCTGACAGTGTTTCCCTCCAATCACTCAAGAGGAAATAATGGATCCCAAAATCTTCCCAAACCTGGTAAGAGCGCGGTCCATGACGTTATCAACCCAACCCATTGCCAAGCATTCTCTTCCAACCCAGCTGATGCAAGGTGGATGCATAGTTCATAGATCATTTCCACCTCAAATGCGGGTACTCTCTATTCTTTACCAACTTACCTTTCACAAAGCCAACGACCCTTCTCAATTTTATAACTACCGACCTATCTCACTTCTCTTGGGAAATCTTGCCTAAACGAATCGCCATTAATGGTCTGCGAGCAGTTAAGTGAATCACAGAATCAGCATAACAACAAGGAAGAAGCAAGATGGTCCACTTTTTTGGTGATGAGACGTTCAAAAATGTCAAAAATGACAATTTTAAGGAGAAAGATCCACTTATATACAAACAAAGTCCACTTCTTTCGAAGTCCCGCACCCTCGTGCCCCAATAAGTCTTGCTTAAGACCCTGGCACTGACTACTTGCTTATCCGCTTACTTCCAAGCTCCTTAGATATATTTGTCTTGGTTATAAGCTTGGAAATTGGCAATTTTGCGAGGAAGAATTCAAACGGTCATTGAAAAAAATAGCAGAAATTCCATTTAAAATAATAAGTTAAAGCTTTCGTCAATAATAACAACAAAAGAGTTCGAAGTGCCAAGTATAATCGTTCTTATATTGTCTTGATTTTTTTAGGTTGAAGCTCTAAAGAAGAGTAAAAAACAAGATCAGATGAGAATAGACGGTGCACAAGCTGAACTTGCAGATGTAAGCATTTATTTACTGTTACCGATCATTGTACCATCCCCTAGTGGACGTTGGTGATCATGGCTTTTCACAAAGTACGGTCACAAGCTGCATGAAACATTTCTGGTACACATGTCTGGAGGACTTCTGCTATGGTCCAAGTTAACAGTTGTCTTGTCATCCCCGACTCTTTGTACCTTCAATTTTTTCAGTTATTATGATTTTTTCCAGGCTATCCTTTCTCAAAATATGACCGATGAATTTATGTTGCTTTAGGTTAAACAACGATCTCATCCGGACCCTTTGCTTTGTTTTCTTTCATTTTCCGAATTGACTCTCGAACTTCTGATTGCAAGATAGGTGGTCCTTCCATATTGCTTCTGATGTCTGGTTTCCCTCCTCTGTTGTCGAAGATAGAATTCATTATATATCCCTTACGTACCTAGGGCAAAATGACTAGCAACCTGACGAACACCGCAAAAGCATGAAAAGGGAGGTAGCGGTATTTGTGTTGTTAGATCTAGGAGCACTTTCCCGTATCTACAAGGCCTGACTCGTGATTTTTTAAAAGTGGCAAAAATGGCATATAAGATTCAAGGCATACATCACGACAACATAAAATATATCATATTAGTGGGAAAATTCCTTTTACCTAAGAGAAACTACAATTTGGTTGTTCTCGGCTTTCGCCAACTTGGCACCCATTGGCACCCATTGTGTCATCAAGCTCATAATTACATCCTAAAACACGATGAAAAACCGAGATATTGCAGACTTCAGCAAAGCGTTTGATTATATAGACTCAACATTTTGATTCGCAAGCTGATTGCTCTCTGTACCAGGTCCCCGTGATTTCATCATGGTTCTGTAGCAAGATCCAAATGTGTTCGATACAAAAACCGTATAGGAGGTAATATTTTCAGACAGATTCTATGCAATTTCACCATACTCCTGAAGCCCTTTTCGGAAAATGACTACCAACATGACCAACCTGACGATCGCCGTAAAAAAGGAGGTAGTGTTATTTTTCTTGTTAGATCTAGGGGCAATTTCCTCCTAAAAACAAGGCAGGGGTCCGCTCCGTGATTTTGAGAAGTGGACAAAAAATGCAGTTAAGGGATGTGAGGGATATAGGAGGTAATATTTTCAGACAGATTCTATGCAATTTCACCATATAGGAGGTAATATTTTCACACACATTCATGCAATTTCACCATATATGGAGTAATATTTTCAGACAGATTCTACGCAATTTCAGTATTGATTTTCCATTGTTTTACAGGCTGTCAAAAGGGCCGAGGAAGCTTCGGAAATGTTACTAACGAAGACAATAGAATTAGAGGAATTTAAGGTAACAAACAAGCTTGTATAAACTCTAACTTCTAAAAGAAATTCAGCTACTAACATGACTAAACAGCTGTAAAATCTTCTCATGTGATGCCCCATCCCATTTTTAATTTGACATAACCTTTGCTGTAGATGTTAGAGCTACATAGTTTTAGGCTCCAAGGAGAAGTGGAACTTGGAAAATTTGTTCAGTACTACATCTGTTGCAGTTTTGTAAAATAAAATGTTTTTCTCTCTCTCTACCAAACCGAAGTAATAAAAATGAAGGGGGTGAATTAAAGTCGAGATTTTATCGTTTCATTGGTTCACTACAGAGATATCAGGATTCTGCAAAATTGAAATGTCAAAAACGCATATGGGGCAACTGTAATTTTTAGCTTGGGTATTCTGTAGCAGCGGTTCAGTGATAATTTAGGTCACTCCGTGTAATATTGAATGAGCCTAGTCTAGTGTGAAGACCTCATTAAGCGATTATATGCCTGACAGAATAAAGCTCTATTATTCCTCATTGAAGTCTTGACACAAGACTAGTTTTGGGCAATATTACACGGAGAAATAACCAGAATTTATGGCTCAATCATTTTATGAGATATTCTCCTGACAGAAATATGATTAGCACAAACCGGAGAATTTTTTCAAAACTAGAAAGTGTACGAAGTGAAAACAATGGGCATAGAGAGAAACCACGGTGGCATACCAATACCAGTGTAGAGAAACAATGAAACAGTGCAAATGTTATTTGCCTGCTTTGTATATGGCTCGTCAGAGTAAACAGGTATGCCTATTTTCAGTTTTTCATTTATTCAAAATTAGTCGGCTTCTTTTACAGTGATTTTAAGTTCGTTTGCATGAAATGAAAAAGGTTTGAATGCAACAACTTAAGAGCATTACGTAACTACTCTGAATTTTTTAGTCCGAGACAAAGGGGAAAATGCATATTTTGTAGTACAAGTCCATAATCTCGAGTAGTTAATTTGACTGTTATGCTGCACTTTTCATCAAGGCGGACTAACTAACTTAGATTTTACTCGCTTAAATATATTAACTGACGCCGAGGAATTTTGTTGGATTTCTAATAGGCTGAAACTGTACGTAACGCACTAATATGCTACAGTAGCGACTACTTAGAGATATTAAGTAATATTCAGATGATATTCCAGACCAAGAAAGAAATTGGCGAAATGATGATTGAAACACCAGTGTATGACCGTACTCGTCTTTCTAATGGTAGGTTTAATCAATTTAATTGTAGTACAAAAAACGACAAAATTCCAAATGTAACCAAACCATTATATTTATTTAAAGGCACCCTCAGTGATTTATTAAATCTGAAGATCACACAAGAAAAATCTAAAATCTCGATTTGTGCATTTGTTTATATAGGTATCCTATCGTACTCTGCAAGTGATAGAATCAAACTAACCTAATAAGGATAAAACAGGATGCTTTAGGATGCAAACCTCTGCCATGTTTCCTTAAACTAACATTCAGAAGCTCCTCTTAATTGGCAATTCATTTTTAGCACTGCTGTTCTGTACCTTTTTCAAAATGTTTTCACAATGATCACTGATTGTTACTTTAATTATTCAATAGAGAGTGCCCCGTGTTTCGAATTAGCAGCCATCTTTGAGGGTCAAACAATACACTCACCTGACATATAGAATGTGGTCCAGGTGTAAAGCCGGTGGATGGGATAGTCAAACAGTACACTCACCTGACAGAGAGAATGTGGTCCAGGTGCAAAGCAGGTGGATGCATAGTCAAACAATACACTCACCTGACATATAGAATGTGGTCCAGGTGCAAAGCAGGTGGATGCATAGGTCGTAGATCACTTCCACCTCAAAGATGGTGGATCAAACAATACACTCACTGAAGATATAGAATGTGGTTCAGGTGCAAAGCAGGTGGATGCATAGGTCGTAGATGACTTCCACCTCAAAGATGGTGGATCAAACAATACACTCACCTGACATAGAGAATGTGGTCCAGGTGTAAAGCAGGTGGATGCATAGTCAAACAATACACTCACCTGACATAGAGAATGTGGTCCAGGTGTAAAGTCGGTGGATGGGATAGTCAAACAATACACTCACCTGACATATAGAATGTGGTCCAGGTGTAAAGCCGGTGGATGGGATAGTCAAACAATACACTCACCTGACAGAGAGAATGTGGTCCAGGTGTAAAGCCGGTGGATGCATAGTCGAACCATACACTCATCTGACATATAGAATGTAGTCCAGATGCAAAGCAGGTGGACGCATAGGTCGTAGATGACTTCCACCTCAAAGACGGTGGATCAAACAATACACTTACCTGACATATAGTATGTGGTCCAGGTGTAAAGCAGGTGGATGCATAGTCAAACAATACACTCACCTGACATATAGAATGTGGTCCAGGTGAAAAGCAGATGGATGCATAGTCAAACAATACACTCACCTGACATATAGAATGTAGTCCAGATGCAAAGCAGGTGGACGCATAGTTCATAGATAACTTCCACCCCAAAGATGATGGATCAAACAATACACTCACCTGACATGAAGAATGTGGTCCAGGTGTAAAGCAGGTGGATGCATAGGTCGTAGATCACTTCCACCTCAAAGATGGTGGATCAAACAATACACTTACCTGACATATATAATGTGGTCCAGGTGCAAAGCAGGCGGATGGGTAGTCAACAATACACTCACTTGACATATAGAATGTGTTCCAGGTGCAAAGCAGGTGGATGCATAGGTCGTAGATCACTTCCACCTCAAAGATGGTGGATCAAACAATACACTCACCTGACATATAGAATGTGTTCCAGGTGCAAAGCAGGTGGATGCATAGCTCATAGATCTCTTCCACCTCAAACATGGCTGCTAATCCCAAACAACGACACTCTTTATTGGCGATCGTTCCTTGCAACACATCTGTTAATATGATCCTCAAAAACGAAACAACAAGCAAGCAAGCAATCAAACAGACGGAAGTAAAAACAAAAGCAGATATAAGCTCTAAACTTTAAAGACATTTAAATAAAGTACTCCCATTTGCTAATCTGACCATCCCAACAGAGAGAGACAGACAAATATCATGATAATAAACGCATACAAGGAGTAATGATTTATTGACCTCTATCTATAGGTCGGGGATGGGTAATTCCATAAATATGATAAAATCCATGTCTTTATTTTGGCGGGATTTGTTATGTTTTACCATACACATTTTTAAAAATGTTTTATCATATCACCACTATCAGTTTACAGAATAAACCTTGCAAGTTTCTAAGTAGTTAAAATTTCAATGCAATATTATTATTTATTAAGAATAAGCCAAATTAACACCATTTTAGATGAAAAATTATGACATTTCTTACACATTGCCACGTTATGAGGATTTTTTTTTCAAATGTGGTGTTTACTTAGTTAATTTTATTGAAAACGATCGATAACAAACCTATTTTAAATCACATGTCCTAAACAGGTTCCCACCACAGCTTGTTAACTTACGATGTTCAACAAAAACGGGTTTACCTTGTGCGCCTTAAATTCGCTTACATGCAGGGAACTTAACATTAAGTGTTACATCCAAAAGGAAAATATCAAATGATTTCACGATTTGGTGATTGTTTAAAACTGTACATCGTTTTAAAGGATTAAGAAAATGAGAGGAATTTAAAGAGAAACAAAATATATGGCAGTGCTTTAAATATTGCTAGATCAGATGGTACCCCTAAAATGTTACATTGCGAAAATGTGTGTATACGTCGCATTGTTAATTATTGTTTGATATGTAATTAATTCTATCTAAAATTTATCCTGAATATGGGTTTGAAACAAACAATGATTAAAAATATGCCTGTTGCTTTTAAAACTTCAAATACAAGTAATACAATTCTTAGCGTTGTTGTTACACATTTTTAGTCCAGAATTACATTTTATCTGGCATAAAAATCAGAAAACGGTATTCATTATACAGCATATGCCATTTTTTATTGAGGTTGTAGTGTTCAAATGAGGTAATCTACATAAAGTAAACTAAAAAATTGACACGAAATTTATCAAGTGGCAAAATGAAACGGAACACATTTGGTCTCCTCTATCATAAAGAGAATCAAGAATTGTCATTAAATGTAATTGTTTTAGTGTATACTTGATTCCAACTGTCTTGAAAAGAATTTACATTTGGCTGTTTATGTTTTATAAGAATATAAATATTACACACAAAGACCATAATATTTAAGCCCGAAATGCGTATATCATACCCCGGGGCCTTTACATGGAATTACCCTCATGAGTTTATATTCACCAATCGCTTCATGTGATATATTCATCTGGCTTTGGTGGGAACCTGTTTGATTTCACACGACAGGAAACGACATGGTAAAGGATCTCTTCAAAGAGATAGATTTAGAATTACCAATGCGTGATGACGCCCATGATAGATACCAACTCAACAGAACATTCGTTGCACCACCGTCCCCCGTTACTGGAAGGAAACAGATGTCATCACGTCCTCCTCAACGTGACCCACGTGAGTAGTACATGATTAATATTAGCATCATTAACATAATTATGTGGCCAAATGGCCTTATCTCGTTCTCTTTTTTCTTTATTCGAATAACAGCACTTTAAAAAAAAACTCTACCGCTTCCTTCATAACTCGGCTAATACAAATGTCAGTCCAAATAATTCTAAAACTGGGTTTCCTTCCTTATATAGCAATAGTTCGCAAAGCGCTCAATTTAGCGGTATTTGTGTTGTCAGATCTAGGAGCACTTTCCCCGTATAAATACAAGGCAGGAGTCCGCTCCGTGATTTTTGAAAAGTGGGAAAAATACATTTAGGGATTTAAGGATATATAGATGCTTTTATGGCAATATAAGGTGCTCTTTCTAGTGCGCAATATAAATGCTTCAATAACAACAACAACAACTACTTCAACTCTACTACTACTAATAATAAGACTAGCGCTAATAACTATGTTAGGGTGAAATTTTCCATATTTATAAGGCTACAATGAGTTGTACGACGGCTTATTTAGAACAAATTGACAGCAGCCAGTCGTATGAAATCTTGAAATGCATATATAGCATACATTTACATAAGTTAGCATACGTTAATATTCATGCCCATTGTTTTACTAAACGGAATAAAGCGAAACGTTTCACCGTCTTACCCTTGAATCTCACCTACATAGGTATTTGGTAAATTTAGTTCGATGCAAACTTAACAAATGCACACAAGTCTAAAGAGTATCCATCAGTTAGCAAATTATGATGTTATTATACTATTAGTTAATTTTAATTGTTTAAACTGAAGTGAGCCTTCAAAAACCGTTAAAGGTGCAACGAGAGATTTTGGAGTGCCCATATATTGTGTCATATGTAGTGATTACATATAGATAAGACCCCAATAGATTTCTTATCTTGTCTTTGGTTACAGAAATACCTTGAAAGTGAAAACAAAAGCCGATTTTAATTTGCTTGATTTCAATATAAAACATAGGCTGAATTTAGTATTTACTCCTATAGGAAATTAGAAATTTCACAATTTTTGTACCAAAGAAATATTTTTCAGCTTAATCCTTTCACATGGGTTCATTTTTTCATGGGTTCATAGAAAGCTTTACATTAGTAAAAAAATCAGAATTTTCACATTTTTAGGGACACCTGTTATGTGAAATGCACCTTTAAGGGTAACTACAAATGACTATGCTTGGAGAGTCATCACCTCTAGCCAATATGCTTTTATTTTAATATAAGGCGATCTGTGCTTTGTGAAGTGCAATATAATTGCTTTAATAATAATTTTATTCTCTTACCTTTGAATCCCACTTTCAAGTAGATACTTGCTTGGTGTTAATATTGTAATTGTTTTAGCAGGATCCAAAGAGCTAAGTTCCAAATAAATAAATTTTGATCTAACAAATTGATTGAATTGAGTGAAGCTAGTTAACGTCATTTTTCACTGATTTGATAGTTAGGGCCATTTGCAAAAAAAGAGGCCCTACCGATTGATCATACTTGAGAAGTCCATCTGCCTCAAACCTACAAGGAAAGGGAAACTCAGCTCAGTAGCTCGAACAGGTTGAATTACAGATAAAAAGGTAAAATAAAGTACAAAGTTTATGACCAACTATGAGACAAAAGAACACAAGTACAGTAGAGATTCATCCAATTGAGGAAAATGAAGTTGGAAGCTATAAATATCTCGTACAAACACTGAAAATGAACACTAACACAGCTGAGGAGGTCCTCGACCGAATATGGCAGAGTGGAGATGCTTTGAAATGCACAAAATCTGTAGACAGATAAGAACATCCTTATGTTCCAAAGGAAGAGAGTGTATGTGTGCTGACAACCATGATGTACGGAGATGAGACATGGTCAACAAATAAGGAAATGTCACAAATTGATTACAGCCCAAAGAACAATGGAAAGGAGCATGCTTAGCCATGCTTCATCTCACGTTAAGAGACAGAGTTCGCCACGCAGAAATTAAGCAAATAATCCAAGTGAAAGACATTATCCGGAAGATAAAGGAATCAAACTAAAGACGACAGGGCATGTATTCAGAACACAAGACAACGGATGGACAAAGGACTTAAAGTGACATGAGGAGATATTTTTAGGATACGAATTTCTCTCAAATTGCACGGGATCAATTGTAGACCACCTACCAAGAACGTTCCGAAGGTTTATTGGACAAACAAGTACAAAAGAAAACAGCAAACTTAAATTGCACTGGCCTGACTATCGTAATTGTCCCCATAGAACACCGTGCTTTGACTTTCTGTCGTGCACGACAGAAAGTACTAAATCATCATATTATTACATAAAGACGGCGTATTCGGCGTATTCACTTCAGGTGTGATCTAATACATTGGAAAGCATTCCAAATATGCAAAAAAACCGGGTTCGAAAAAAAAATTGGGGGCGCTTCTTTCTGGAAATCTCCTCATGTCCTTTAAAGAAAAGGGAAAAGGAGGAGAGGAAGACAGAAAAGGCGTTGGAGATCGAGATAACGTTACAGGGTAGTACATAAATCAAACAGCTTGGGCAAGAGAGGCAAGAACAAGAATCAGATGGAAAATGCTGCATTAGGCTATACACAGCAGTGGGTGACATAGCCTGATGATGGTAATCGTATAGGACTGAAGATTTTTAGATCATAATAATGGCGTTTATCGGTCTTATCTTACACGTGATCAGTTGTTGATCTTTGCTTAGGGTCATATACTGTGTACATCTCATATGAAGTCTTGGCCAGCGGTTCTTTTGAGCAAGTTCGTTGTTTGAAGCACATATATGCAGAAGCAATAGTGTCCAATGGATTTGGACAAATTAGATCAAAGGTCAAAATTACTTCTTGGACTTCAAGAAGAATTTGTGATCATATTTCACAGCTTTATTGCTGCATTTTAAAAGGTGGCACCCGGTGGATTCTTAAACATGTTAAAGTAGACAATTCGTCTATCACTTTAGTACGCAGCTTCACGCCTATATTATGGTCTTCAATTCAATAATTTGTGAATCAAGATGGAACAAAATTGCTAATTTCTCTCCATTAAAAGAGTTTTAAAATTACTTCGTTCAAGTTCGTTGTTGAGATTTATAGAGAAAAGACAATTTTAGGAGTTCAATTAAGCGTAAAGGTCCCAGGAAATGAGATGATAAACCTACTCGACTCCAAATCTTTTGAGGGACATTCCATTGCATTAAACAGGGGCAGAAAAAGAATACACTACCAGTGACATCATTTGTGAACTATTGATTATCAGTCAGTATCATGAATAGATTCACACCAGTCATGCTGGAATTTTCTATTACTCTCTTATAAATCAATGGTACCACAAATGATGTCATCACCAACCCAAATTTTGAATGCTTTCTGGTTCCTCCTTGTAGACTTGACACAAATCACATCACTTCTATTTGCATTTCCTGGGAGCTATACGAATGAAGGCTGTACAAAAAAGAAAAGAAAAAAACAGCGGAATGATATCATTGTTATATTAAAGGGAAACCGGCTCAGTATTGATTACAATATACAGGGTGTCTCACAAAGAACGTTACCCTCCAGAAAGCCATAGACGAAATAAGTTTGCATCATCTTTAGGGAAATAGTCATTGTTTGGTTATTTTTTCACCGTTTTCTTTCTCGTTTTCACTGTAAGTACGAAAAAGTACATATTCTCATAATATAACGCTAAAATTGGTTAAGTTAGCAAAAAGTTGTAATGTGATATTAGCTATGTGACATAAGCACTGTGCATATTTTCATTTGACAGCCACGCTGACAGCCCCAAAGTTAGATACGACAGTCTCAAAGGCTGATAATAGCAGCTTTGATGAGGATGACGACGATATAGACCACGTTTATTGCAATCCTGATATGGGATTATCAATTTATGACAGCACATCCAATATGTCAGCACCACAATCCCCAAACGACGGTAAGCGTAATTAAATGGACATACCCCATTAGTGAATCGTCGGAAAAACATATCTCATATTTCTTGCCTCCTGATTTTTAGCATTTTTTCTAGAATACAACCATGAAGGGATAATAACCTTTTCCTCTGATGTCATCAATGAATCGATTTCCCGCTCAATTTAGCCAATGGGTAGTTTTAAACAATGACACCAAAATAGGACACTGTGTCCAAAATTTCAAATTTGTTTTACCATTGAGTTTGGTGTCTTATTGTGATCTGAGAAAATCAATATTTATTAAACCAATTGAGGAACAAACACACTTTCCACCAACTATTTTTTTAACCGCTTTATTTCCAAAAAATGCATTTTTTTAGTAAAAATGCAAAGTCATTGTGTTGATAAAATATACTTTCAAGGTTCATATGTTAGTATGAAGACTATATAATATATAAAATACTACAAGGTACTATCTCCTGCACATTAAGTGAAAAAAAGTTTTCCCCACTTTTGCACGCAAAAGTTTTTTGTATAAAAAAAGTCATATTTATCTTAAATGGAACAGTTGGTAAATATAAACAAGTACTTAATAAACTGGAACTACACAAACTTACACTACACAAGACCACTCCCTTAATTCTGGCCAACACTCCCTTAAACCCGGGACCGCTAGATTACCCTACTCATGCAATGTCCTTCCATCCACCAAAAATCCATTTGTACCATTTTTTGCATAACTTATCCATAACTCATCAAAAAATAACTCAAAAAATATAACTAGTCGATGAACTCCATCTATACCTCATCAAATATAACTCTAATACATAACTTGTTGAGAGGGGTGTAACAGGAGTCACTTCTCAGAGGGAGCAAATTCCCGGTGATGAGGCAGAATATTCCCAGTTGGAAGTGAAAATTTCCCGGTAAGCAGGCCAAAAGAGCTGATTTATCATGATTTTCAAGTTTTTTCTTCCTGCTCAAAGCTCTCTGTAGTGAGGGAGCAACATGTCATGAAATAAAGTCCCGTGTGCATTTTGTGGTGAAAGTAAGCCACATATCTAGAAGCTTCAGGAGGTCAAAAAGAACAAGAAAAAACATGTTGCCAAAATTGCAACCCTGTAGGGGGGTACTTTATAGGCTATTTTCAAAATGGCCGCCGAAAACAAATAAAAACGCCTAAAATAGGCTAGAATGAACAAATTTTTGTGATGAAAGCGCGGCAAATGTCTATATAATACACACAGAGTCCCATCAAAGCAGGCAAAATATTATGTTATACTGGGAACCTTTGGCAAACATTTAGTTAGACATTATTGACACCCCCCCCCCCTTCCTGGTTGTCACTGTTGTCACTCTGGCAACAGAGGAACATTATTTGTCTCTGAAATATTCTAGATGCCTAAATGTAATGGAAATTTACAAAACAGGCGTATGTTTTCTTATTATGTTGCTGATCAGGCAATTTTGAATGACAGATTTTAGGGGGTCACATAATAGAAAAAAAATACAAACCTTTATTGTCATATCAAGTCGTAATATTGTACTAATTTCTTTATTTGGATTAACAGGAGATGAGTGGCTCTGGTGAAATGGTTGCACGTCCTTGATGCGATCATGTTCATATCCACATTTTATTAAATCATCTTTATTAACCATAAAGAAAAATAACATACAAAGCCAAGATCAACTGCAATCCATGCCGATTGCAGGCAGGGCAAGACAAAGAACCAATAGAGGCTAAAACTCCACTAAAATCCATCATGCTGTTTCAGTACGATATAAATTTTATAATTACAAAACTGACCTCATTTGAAGACAGTAATGAGCACATGTTGAATGTTAGATACCTAAATAACCCTTGCCTGATCCAAGCACCCAAGTTCCAAGATTCAATTTTGAAGATTCATTATTTATTTCAAAATATCAATATTGATAGAGAATGTCAACTGATAAAGTAATAAACTTTTTCCTGTAGACAAATCAAAATCCAAATGCCCCCTGAAAATCTCTTGACCCACATATCGGATCATGCAAGGTATGGAGATGGTTAAGTGTCCTGAAATTCAAAAACATCTAGAAGATGTGAATATTGTGATATTCAATTCAAATCTGCTCATGGTATAGAACATATTGCCAAGATAGAGTGCACACGGGATACTGCAACGAGTCAAAGAACGATATGAGCAGATAATAGCTGTAAAAGATTCCCATGGAGTGATAATCACTTAATGCGGACGTTACAGAAATCAAAACAAACTGTTGTGGACGTTAGTATAATTGGTTCTGTGCATTTCACAATGTGGAAGCTGTATAACCTCGATGACAAGAGAATCTCTGATAGGTCTCACACCTTGTTGATAGTCCTGGACCAATCTCTTTGATTCATTCCTAAGAAGCGTGTGTCTCCTTCTTGGACGCATGTTCAGCTGTTGCTGAACCCACTACCTTGCAGTGATAAGTATCAGGGAAATGATCTTTTGGCAAGGGATCTTTGGGATGGCCGAGAATATCTCTCAAATTGCATGACCGAAACTACTATTACAAAATCTGGAAAGAATGTGGTTGCTGCAAATCATCTTGGCGCATCTTTCACATGCATACAGCATGAATGTGTTAACCTTTTCTACTATTTTCCCGAGGTTTGTACTAGTTTTCCTAGTGTAGTCATCTTGTACAACAGACTTTCGATGCGCTTGATTTCACCTGGTTTGTTGGCTTCATCACATCGTGTGAAGTTTGATGGACTACATGTCAGGTTGTCCTAAAACGGAAAACAAGAGACGTGTTTATTTCTCAAACACTGGCAAGACATTATACAAACTACAACTATGTTAAGTATATTCTCTATCTAAAGCAATAGACAGTACATGTGCCATCAGAGATGACCGAGTACAATTGTGAGCTACTACTATGACAGCAGTTGCCATCTAGCTATTTCTTCAATGTCCTATGCCAGCTTATGCCCATCATCCTTCAACATAAACCCAATTTCATGCAACACGAGAATTTGCCCTGGTCATCATTGCTCCAAGACATCCCGAATTACGTTTCTTTGTCCTCTTAATGCCCCAACTCAATTTGATGCCTCTATGCTTTGACGATAACTCTATATAAAAGTATCACAAATTGTGAGGTCTTGATACCTTAGTGGCCACTTAACTTCATTGGTCAAAGCAATTCTCCTTATGTTAGAGAGTTGCCTTACTGAAATTATTCGCCGATGAGCTGGTGATCCATTGTGGATCCTCGATACCTGTCTCAAAGATCAATGTTGGTGTTTTGGAAATGTTTCTGTTATTGTGGAAGAATTTCCTCATTGATCATCTGGCGATATTGTTCACCATTAAGATTTCAATTAAAAAAAACGGGTCCGAAGGGAGTGCTATTCCATAGAAACATATCCAAAGAGAAATCTGGTGTAAACCCATTGCTGGTATTTTTATGGAATCACCTGTGGTCAGTCATCCACAATGGGAGCTTAGGAGTTAATGGTGTCATATGAGAGATGGCTAACTATGTATTTAATGAGAGGTACCATATTCGCAAAATAATCAACCGTGTCCACGAATAAAACGCGCAATTTTTAGCTATTTTTATACACACTGTATAGAAAACCTGCTGTTTTTCGACCATCATGTAATGACACATGAGAACTAAAGGTACTAGTCGGTGTGAATGGGTATCCTCTAGATCAAAAAGGTCAAGCAATACTCAGCTCTTTGATATCCAGAAAAGGAATGAAACCACTATGACATATCGACAAGCCACAACATTTTCATCAGCAGACTTCATGGCCTTGGTCTCATGGTGTGCTCCATGGAGATGTTCGACATGATTGGTGAAAGGAGTGAACCCATATACCTTATCTTACCTTACCAGCTGACTCACTATTTTCCTGCCTTTTGCACAAAGTACTGAGAGTTCTTGGAGACAAGGGGGGGGGGGTAAGTTTAAACCTATCCATAATTGACCTTTTGCGATTATTTTTTTAATAATAAAATCAAGACAGATTGAAAAGTTGAGCATTGGTGATGGCTTTCACTGGTTTTATTGCAGAATTGGGGGCCAATTACTGATAAGGTCTACATCTGCATAATGTTTTGGTAATACAGAATGTCTAGAGGATAGGTGTGTCGCCTTGGACACATAGCAATATAGACTCGCAAGAGAGGATAGGCTGCAAAATCGTGGAAAGAGTTTTAATGTAACGCTATGGATTGCCTAAAAGATGAAACTAACCAACACGAAAATTTCTTATAATTTATCATATTTTCAGTCACATTTGTTTAGGGCCATTTTGAAACCTTACAGCACTAGATGGTTTATCATAGATGGATTTACTTTCACCACTAAATCAACATCAACGAAAGGTCTATATTAGCCTACTATATTTAAGTCATATTTTAGAGGCCGTTTTAAATAGGTACCCCAAACTGTCCAACAGGCCTAAATTTTGACAAGATGTTTTTCATGTTCTTTGAGATCCCTGAGGATATCTAGATAGTTGATATGTTTTCATCACAAATTCAACATGAAACGTTATTTTTAATTTGTAGTCATATTTGATATTTTGACGGGCATTTTGAAAAAGGGCCCTAAAAATAACACCCTCCTAGAGGATTAAATTTTTGGCTGTATGTTGCTTTTGTTGTTATTTGAGACCCCTGAAGATATCTATTCAAGGGGTTTGCTTTAAACTACATGAATGGTCTTTTATTTTACCATATTTTAGATCATAGTTCATACTTTTTGGCGGTCGTTTTGAAATAAAAGACAATAAACCACGCTGCTACATGAGAAGATTTTGGCAAGTTTTTTCCTTATTTTTGATACCCTCTGAAGATTTCTATTAGGTGGTTTAATTTTACCACGGAATCAACATGATGGACACCCTTTTATTTTATATTTTGGCATGTTTCATACTTTTAGCGGCAATTATTGCAAAAGGACCATAAACCACCCTCCTACATGACTAGATTTATGACATTATTGTTTTCTTTTTCTTTAGTACCCCCTGAAGATGACTATTCAGGTGGTCTGTTTTTTCATGCATGAACGCTCTTTTATTTTGCCGTATTGTAGATCATACTGTATTTCATACTTTTTGGCGGCCATTTTGAAAAAAAGGCCATAAACCACACCTGCATGACTACATTTTTGGCAAACATGTTTTTTTCATGTTCTTTAGACCCCTGAAGATATATAGACAGATTGTATATATCTGTGTATACGCTCTCTTATTTTATCATATTTTAGGTCATATTTCATGCTTTTGGCGTCCATTTTGAAAAATCGCCATAAACCACCCTCCTACATGACTGCCCTTTGGCAAACACGAGTTTTCATGTTCCTTTAGACCCCATTAAGATATCTAGACAGGCTGTTTGCTTTCACCACAAAATCGAAATGAACGCACTCTTATTTTATCATATTTTAGGACATATTTCATGCTTTTGGCGTCCATTTTGAAAAATGGCCATAAACCACCCTCCTACATGACTACCCTTTGGCAAACATGAGTTTTCATGTTCCTTTAGACCCCATGAAGATATCTAGACAGGCTGTTTGCTTTCACCACAAAATCAAAATGAACGCACTCTTATTTTATCACATTTTAGGTCATATTTCATGCTTTTGGCAGCCATTTTGAAAAAGGGCCATAAACCACCCTCCTACATGACTACATTTTTGGCAACATGGTTTTTCATGTTCTTTAGACCCCTTGAAGATATCTAGATAGGTCGTTTGCTTTCACCACAAAATGCACACGGGACTTCAGCTTGCTCCCCAACTACTGAGGGAGCAACCTGCCCACCTGCCCCCATCTTTTACCCCACCTTAAAAAACATAACTCGTCGATGAACTCCATTCATATTCACCAAAAATAATTCTAAAAAGGTCAAACGTCAAGGGTCAAATGTCAGCACCCACCAAAATGGCCAAATATTGACCTTTTTTGGTAAAATGTTGACCTTTTTAGCCATTTTGCTACTCCTATCAAACCCAGTGGAGGACCCTGGGGGAATGAATTACATGGTTGGTAGGGGCTTGTGCCCTCCTACAATATACCCAAGTTCGGCTACTCTAGCTCATCTAGAAAACGATTTGGCCGAATGTTGGCCTTTTTGTGCAATATTGACCTTTGACATTTCCCTACCCTCTGACAGACGCAGGGGAAGATCATGGGGGAATCAATGACATGGTTAGTATGGTCTTGTGCTCTTCTAAAATGTGCCCAGTTTGGCTACTCTAGCTCATCTAGAAAATTCCAGGGTTAACATTTTATCACGGACGAAATGAACGAACGGACATACACACGGAAGCTGCTCATTTTGTAACCTGTTCCGAACTCGTTCGGCGGGGACAAAATGAAAGTCGTAACTGACATTTTTGGCGCAATGGAGTTATTTATATAATATGAAAAAGTAGATCATTACGCTTAATTTGATATACATTTCAGGTGACAGTCTCAATTTATTGCAGAGTTATTAAGCTAAATAGGCCTATTTAGGTGTAGATACGACTTTGTTGCACTCAAAATTGAATTTCTGTTGAGTGCAACAAAGTCGTAACTGGTAGATACGACTTTGTTGCACGACACGGGAAAACTAGTATGTAGACACGACATTTCATTTCTTGTAAAGCGATGGTTTTTAAAGAAGATGTATAAGTAAAAAATCTCCCAATTTTTTTTGGTGAAAGGGGCAATTTCATTTGTACCAAATTTATGCTAATTTATGCTAATTTTGGCACTAAAAACCTTAAAAAACATATCAAAATATGTATTTACGACCTTTTCCCACTCAATATTAAGCTCAGTACTTAATTAATTTATACAAGTAAATGAATACGCATAATTTAACATATATTTCAAGTATAAGGCTCAATTTATTGCAGAGTTATTAGGATAATTAGGCCTAATTAGGTGTAGATACGACTTTGTTGCACTCAAAATTGAATTTCTGTTGAGTGCAACAAAGTCGTAACTGGTAGATACGACTTTGTTGCACGACACGGGAAAACATGTGTATAGTTACGTCACTTTGATTTGCTAATTCTTAATTAAATAAAATATAAGATATTTAAAAATTACATTTTTATCGTGTATAAGATTTTCATTTGAAAGGTCACAAAATAATGAAACACAAAAATGCTTCTCCTGTAAAATCATGAAAATGTAGATACGACTTTGTTGCACATGACGAACAGTCTTGTTTAAAGTAAATTACAAACAAACTTACCCGACTACGTTTGTCTCTCAAACTTCTTACAATTAAATAAGGAACTAAAAGTAATGCCGACATTCTTAACAGAAATTCCTGCCTGTGAAATTTGAAATACAGATGAAAACATGGTAATCACACCAATTACGCCGCCAGGGACGTTATGCTGGTACAGGTGACATCATTCAAAATAGGAAAGTTTGGGAGGCAAGACGCAACCTGGGTTTGCGGCAAAGGTCAAATAGACACCCTTATACGCCTAGATCCGAGACAGCACCGTGGACAAAAAGGCATTGATTTCAAACAAGCACAACCGTCTATATCACGAAGAATTATACAGAGAGTCAAAAAAGAAAGCATCCAAGAAACCAAGTAGGACCGATACCAAACCAAGAGATCGCAACGCGCGATCCAAAGAGTCGTCATAACCAACTCGAAAGAGCTAACAACAAAAAATCCGATGGTTGTGTGTATGTGTTTCAAATATCAGGTAAGAATTATTTTGTGTAAATATTTGAAGAAAAAAAACCATGTTAAAGTTGATACTACACCAAACAAACAATATAATAATGTAATGATAATCCTAACAATAATTAATAATAAATTGTTTTGATTAGGCCTAGATTCCACGCAAGATGAACCTAGTTATCTAGTTCAACAGCAGCACACATGACAATATAGAAGGACTACATTGAGAAAGCATCACGGAGAATTCTTTTTTTGGTAAGAAAATGATTTTCTATGCAGTCTCATTGAAAGCGATATGATCCGTTCATACTTCAGCGCACTGCACGACAGTTTACTGAAGCTACTGCAATGCCGCCTCGCAATAAAGTAAGTGGCTAAAAATTTAAAGGTTCGTTCATACTTCACTTCTGCGCTGCACAGGCGGAACTCTAGTCGCTGCCCAAAAGTACTGTATCGGAGGTAGTTGAGTTGCGGCAGAAAGTAATCGATACATCGGTAACGCAAGCACAGGAAGCAAAAAAAGGTATTGAACGAAATTTAACCCCCCCCCGATGGCTAATGAGCGAGTTGATTGGTTCTAAGAGGGTTTATTATGTATTTTGACAAACAGAGACTGGAAGAAAGAGAAGCTGTACGGTTGTCCAGATATATGTGCTAGGTCTATTTTGATTGGTTATTCAAATTTTTGGATTGTCTATAATCATTTAAGAAACCAATCAGACAACTGAAAGAATTTGGTTGTAGATGCATGCCGATGCAAGGCGATCCTAACTTGACCCGGACCCGGTGGTAGGCAATTTCCTGGGCCTCGCACACCAGGGACTTAAGCGATAAAGATTGGCAATTACGGACCTCTGTATAGGCAAACTTGTGTGGCCAGACCAGTTGATATCGGGTTGAATAGGCGAGACATAAGGTCTGGAAATCAATGGCAGGTTCCGGCCAGAATTGGTTATGGCTGGCTAGCTTCAGCAATCGTTCAGCATCACTGCGCTAAAACAATGGAATCGCTGAAACGAATCTGGGCTAGAAGTAGCCCAAAGTCCTGGCAAAGGGTTTTACGGGACACAAGCCATTAGACATTCAAAGTTGGTAATGTTGTATTAACGTTCGCCACGGGAAGGTCATCTGAGGTCGAATAAAACATTTAGGGACCATGAAATAAATAGGTTATGAGGCCAAAGCGAAAAAGATGCTCGGATAAGGACCAAGGTGGCGCACCCCTGGGAAGTACATAATTCTTCCGAAATAATTTTCCTAAAATTATAGAAATCAGTTCTACGTGTGTTCTCACTTCTAGTATGTGCACATTTTCGAGAAAATGAATTAACGTCTTCTCAATTTATGCCCTGAATATCAGTGACTACGGGATGTACACTATGATTCATTGACTCCAGCAAATAATGGGGCTATTGATAAGTAAATCCGCTTGGCATGTAGAAGACCAAACACTTCACAGATTCCTTTTTCTTCTGGAACTGCAGAGCCATTGTTATTATCCATGCAACTGAAAAGATTGCACGTGCTATACCATCACCCCGATTTAGATTAAGCTATTTTTCATGACGTGAACACAAATTACCTGTCCTCTTTCACGAAGAAATAAAGTTAGAGGTTCTACTGTGTGCTCAATTTTCTTTGACCCTATATTCATCCTTTATTCGAAAGGGAAACGAAGGTGAACAAAGCTCATGAGAAAGAAAATGTTTGGCAAACTGTGACCTAACATCTTTGTGCAGAAACAAACCCGTAACTTGCCGCGTAACCCCATGTCTATGTAATTGATTGCTTTCATAGCAGAAATCGAAAATCATTCACCTATATGAAATGCAGGTGAACCGGTGCCGCACAAACTTTTAATTGAATAGAAAAGAGGTCCAATATTAATATGATTAAGTTATGGGTGTTGGTTCTGCACCAAGATGTTAGGTCATAGCTTGGCAATCAAACTTTTTTATGATTTTTGCTCATCGTCGTTTTCTTTTTGAATAAATGATGAAATATACGATCAAAGTTATTAAACTCCCAGCAGAAGTTTGAGTTTTATTTTCTTCGTGAGTGAGGCTGTAGCTCAATCTAAACCGGGCGGTGAAAACAATTCAAAAGCTTTTAACGTCATGGGCATAACAATGGCTTTGCAGTCCCAGAGAATCTGAAGTCCGTTGTCCTATTCATCCTAATCATAACGGACGGATTTACTTATCAATAGCACCATTATTTGCTGGAGTCATGGAACGTGGTGTACATCTCTTGGTCACTGATATTCAGGGAAAAAAGGAGATGACATTTAATTCATTTTCACGAAAATGTGCACATACTAGAAGTGAGAACAAGCGTAGAACTGATTTTGATAATTTTAGACAATTTATTTTAGCAAAATTATGTATTTGTAAGGGGTGCGTCACCTATGTAAACCCTATGAGATCTTGCCCGCTAGCCTAAAAGGCGACACTTGTGATTCGCAGATCACTTTGTTTAAAAATGTAATAAAACTACTTTTAGTTTGCAAATTTGGAAATGTAATTTGATAACAGGTTCGTAATGTCCTAATATTTATTTCTTTTTTCAGGTAGGCTGTCTGCTGGTATTCGACATGGAGTGTATTCTTGTTTATAAAACATGTTACTATACAACCCGGAGTTTATTTTATTTAGTATAAATCCTGTTACTATTCTATGCAGGTGTGGCAGGAGATATAGTCCTCCGGGCTCACAGTCCGACTACAATGGTGAACATTTTTTTCAATCACACTTTTTCCGTTGTCGTCTAGGGAGCCCGGACTATGCATCCTGTCGCCTAATATCTCCTTTTACACAGGTTAGAAGTAATTATATTCCGCATACTCCAGTCCGGCTCTACGGTAAGATAGGGCATTCATTAGTTACTCTCTTCACCAACATTAGTTTCACTCTTTATTTCCGTTATCGTCTTGGAGCCCGGACTAGTAATGGCTCCTTCCTGCCGGGACTTATAGTTTGCATTTCCCGACACCCGGCCGTTTAAAATCAGGAAGGGTAAATATCCAAAAGAATAAAAACACCTGAAAAAAAAATAGTAACCGAATTGAATTTTCGGAACAAAATGCTAAAAATGTATGAGAAAAAAATATATTCTATTGTCTCTAAAAAGTCTCCATTATTCAGGTAAGGACAGGGTAGTAATGGATTTTTTGATATGATTTCTCACAGTCGTTAGCGTCTTTGCCTTCAACATTTCAGCTAGTTTTAAAATTTAGTCCAGCGTTAGAACATAGACCTCGTAACCTGTGCAATGACGCGGGTATATGACACTTGCAATCTCAAATGCTCAAGGCTGCAAAAAATGATGCATCATGAGATGTTGGAATCAGCGGGTCAATTGTTGCCCTAGAACACCCACATCCTTATCTCTTCTGGAACCCATTTTGTGGACGGAATAAATCCTCTGCCCAATACTCATCAAATCATTTGTGATACTCTTTTGCAAGGTCCTATGGGCCTAATCACAGGACTAATTTGCAGCTTTGTTATGCTCTTGTTCCTATTCCAGGCTATTTGTACATGAACGACTTGTGTAATGCGTCTATTTAAAAAAAACCAAAGATAACTGTTCAATTTTACGAGTTTAAAGTTTTCATAAAGATTGAATCACAGAGATTTTATATGCGCGTAAGGGCACATGTGTCCCAGTGGATATGACTGTGTGCCGACGCATGATCCACAAGGTTGTGGGTTCCGACCCCGCTGCTGCCAATGTGTTTGGGCACATTTGGGGGTCAAGCACTTTACCTCACTTGCTTCCGACCCCAGCTAAATATGGGACTTGTCATGGGGGAATATTCAATCTAAGTGCTGATAGGCATGTGCTTTTGTAAGCATGCTTAGAGCGCCTCCGAGAATATCGAAATGATTGTGACGATTTCCTACGGCAGCGTAATAATAATTGATAAAAGCGCTGTGTACCAGATTGTGGTAGAAGCGCGTTATAAATGCCTGCATATTATATCAATTGTAAATACGGGTGCGCGTGCACCTCAGATCGCAATCAAAACATTTAGAGGTCACAGCTGTCCCAGCATAGTAAACAAGTCTTTTGTCAAAAGCTCGTGTTTTTTAAAGTCCCGAGGGTGGTGGGGGGTGGGCACTCAGAGAGGTTCCGCAAAACCGTCTTTGAAATTCACACCCCCCCACATTTAGGCTCCGAGCAGGCCGTATAGCCAGGGGGGTGGGGGTGCGGGGGGTGCGAACTCACCCCCCCCTCCAAATGACAAAGGGCCCTTAAGGGTTAAGGGTTGTTGTGCATGTTATATGAATACTCGCACTGATTTTTTTTTTTTTGTTTTTTGTTAACCATCGCCTTACGATTGCCGTTGTTAACTATAGACTGTTGTTTCTCAACGCTGCGACGATTTTTTTTTTCCCTCCACCCTCCCCCCCCCCCCGGTCTTCAGAATTGGATACGACGGGAAAATTGTAGGGTCACCGGCGAGCGCACCGCCCCCCCCCCCCCCCCCCCGCATAAATTTCCTGGCTACGGGGCCTGGCTCCGAGTAAGCCGTTATCCTCAGCGATTCTGATCCGCCCCCTGTTAGTTATTGACAGTTCGTCAATTACGATATCAATAAACAATATCGTTTATCGACCACCCTCAAGCAAGAGCCCGTGCCGAGGATGCTAACTTAACCCAACTACCCATTGTTACCTTCATCGACCCCGCGGCTTGATACATGCCTTGAAAGTAAAGCCGCTATGACTTGACAGGTCCGGGGTATATCGGTATATGTTTTTCCTTTCAACTCGATTAATTCAGAGGAAAATTAAACCCGTCCTTTGGTAATATCACAGAAACAAAAAAAAAAAAAAACATTTCTTCACTGAACCGTATGCAACAAACAACCGGTGAGTGGTCTTTTATAGAGCCATCGTGTTTTACTTTATACAAGAATAAACAAAAATATAATCGACAAAAGACTAATGTTTGTGTTATTCCGAACTTGTCCATTGGTCTTTCCTTAAGTACACCAGCTTTCGTCAGTAACTTGATCGCACAAACCCGGGACACAAACCAAAATAGCTCTTATTTGGAGGGGGACATAGGTGGTGACAAAACGCACAAACTCGCGGTTAGCGTTAAGGAGGACTCAAGAGATATAGAAGTATTTTTTGTATCCCATGTTATTTAAAATTGTCAAACAAAAGGTAGTCACCTAAAACGTTAATGCCAACCAAAGGTTTGAAATGAATCTGATTTGTTTGATGTAGGAAACATTTTGTGTAGAATAACATTTTTTTTTTTTATTTAGGAGCACTGACTATATGGTGGTACATTCGTAAATCTCCCCCCCAAATATCAAGGGTTGTCCGTTGACTCAGTTCTTCATAACATATCTGCTGCTGAACAAGTTTTTGTGATTCTGCAATGAAATTTTTCCGTATCACCATGAAACAAATCCATCTAGAAAGACAAAATTAATCAACATCTTGATCTTATTTTCACCTTCTGCTCCTGAGAAATTTTGAACGTGTCATCTCTAGTGAATTTGTCCTAACTGATCACAACCGCTTGAGTTTCCATTTGAAACAAGAGTCAAAAGGATTAATAGTTGTCGTTTTGTATTTAATTTTAATTTAAGGGACGCACCATTAGACTCAAGGTGGGGGGGTTAGAAAGGTTTGGGTGAGGGAAAGGTTTTTTTGTTCGTTGGTGGCTTTTGGAGGGCAGTTTTTTTTTTTTTGCTTCCAGTCATAGGCTGGATTTTTTGCCTATATTGAGGATGGGTTTATTAGGTGCGGGTAAATTTTTTTTTTTTTTAATGGATAGCGGGAAAGGTTTTTTGCTCTATGGCTGGTGAATGTTTTTTTTTAGAAACTCCAACCCCCCCCTTGAAGTCGTGCGTCCCTACGAATGCAACTTTAACATAATTCTGTCGAGCTTCGCAAACCGATTTCCGCAATGTTTTCAAGGCCTCATGTGAATTGGTCCTGTACGGGTATTGCCACTGCTTTCGTCTAATATCATTTCGTCTACTTATCATTTCGTCTAATATGCAGATAGTCTAATTTCATTTTGTCTAAAATCACATAGTCATGAATGCCCACACTCTAATTGCATTTTGTCTATTAACCCTTTCGACTAATACCCGTTTCGTCCTAATCACCACATCGGCTAATATCATTTCGTATAATGTCCCACAATCACTACGTTGTCTACAAAAATTTCGTCTAATGCCATTTCGTTTCGTCTACTACCCATTTGGTATAATCATCACATTGTCCTCAAACCATTTTCGTCTAATTCAATTTCGTCTACTGCCCATTTTGGTCTAATCCCCTGATTGTCTAAAACCCTTTCGTCTAATGTCATTTCTTCTACTGACCACTTGGTGCTAATGAACTCAGATTGTCTACAACCATTTCGACTAATGCATTTCGTCTAATGCCACATTTGGTCTAATGACAAGATTGTCTAAAACCATTTCGTCCTAATGCCAGTTCGTCTACTGACCCGTTGTGTCTAATCACCATCTTGTCTAAAACCATTTCGACTAATGCCATTTTCGTCTATGCCCATTTCGCGTCTACTCCCCATTTTTGTCTAATGCATGTATAAACAAGGCCCTATATACAATATAACTAGACAAACACGAAAATGACATGTTGCACATTATTATTTCCGAATTTCAGACCTTTATACGTTACCTAGTTTTTCTTAAACATTGCCCATTCACACATTTCACGTATAATTTGGTGGGCTTGTTAAGATTTCTGCACAAAAGTATCTGCAGAACATTGTTGCAATGTTGCATGTTTAAAATTTATTTGGGAATAATGTGATGCATTTCTTTTTCTTTTCGTCCTTACTCTTATCTAAATATTAGCATATAACACAGCATTCAAGATCTGACTGGCATATTTTGGCCAAAATGGTTTAGAATATTGAAAACTTTTTCTTGAAAACAACGTTTAATATCCTAGAGGCTAAAATGATACATAATACAAAATTATTACAAATATTAAATCTGAAAGCATGCCTTTCATTTGAATCATGGCCGGAAAAAAATTGTTTTGGGTGGGAACGAATCTCTGAAAATAGACCTTTTTACGGACACCCCGTAGTACATCCCGTTCTGCTCCCAAATATTTAGGTACTTAGTTTCATGCATAACAGACTGTGCCAATTATAGGCCAATAAAAAAAACAACAATATAAAAAAAAAAAACAAGTTTGTCCTAGAAACGGCGCGCCGTTGGCTTTTACAATTGCGTTTTTAGCGCATAATATTAATCCATTATTATTTGTTAAGGTTTTTGCTCAATTGGAAAACTCTTTAAAAAAAACACTCAAAAATGGAGGAAAGTTTTTAGCATCCGAAAAAAATTAAAATACAATGTCAAAATGCAATAAAATTTTTTGCATTTTTGTTTGCGTTTTCCTATCTCATTAAACTCATTAACCCCCTGCATTAAAATTTAGAAAGTTAATAATGTCAACATGTTACCACTTTATGTAACTTTAAAGTAGGGTATAATCGGTTTCTATTAAAACTTTTAGTTTGCCAGCTCGTTTCATCTTCCAACCAAACTCACAGTGGATTATTGAACAAAAAATTGTAGCCTGTATGATCGGGGGGGGGGTGGGGGTCCACATAGGAAATGATATGGGTGTAAGGTTGGCGCTTCAAAACCCAGGAACATTCGGTGACAGGACTCAAAAACGAGGGGTCTTTGGTGAGAGACCGCCAAAATGCCCGAAATAAGGGTTTTCGGGTGACAACTTTGCAAATTTTCTAAAAAGAAAAATTTACAAAATTTTCACACCAAAATTGGGGGTCTTTATGAAAATAGTCCCCAAATAGGGGTCCTTCGGAGTGAACAGTTTGGTAAGTTTTAAAAATAATGGGGTCTTTGAGTGACATTTGCAAAATATCTGAGTCTTTAGGTGACGTCGAATGCTGCTAAAATGTGGGTCTTAACAGCCTACATGCAATTGCGCGTCACCTCCAAGATCATTTACTTGATCCTCGCGCGTGCATTGAATTGAAGTTTCGCTTCGTCCCATAGATTCTGCTAGAATCAGATATAAGGCCCCCCTCCCATTCTAAATACAAAAAATATAATTAGGCCGCTTAAAACTCTGAAATAAGACTGAAAATACATAGTGCTCGTTCACTGGTATCCACAATAACACAATCCTCTGTGGCCTAGTGGCAATATCTCAAGCCTAGAATGCGAGAGGCGCCGGGTTCGAGACCGTGTATTTTTCGTTTTTTTATTTAGTTCTGGCTCGCCATGTTTTTCTCCGCGCTTATAACATATTTACCAAATTATATACCGGTGTCAAATGAGATATTTTCCCCCGAAGAATAGTCCGGGGATTGTGGTTGCCTAGGGATAGAGTCGTCCGTCGGACCCTCCTGGCCCTAGGAGTAGCCCTTGTTTATTTTATTTTTAAGAAGAGGCCTATTCATAATTACATCCTCCCAATTTTTCATTGTGTACTCCTTTCTTCTTTCCAGAGTATTTACAACCTTAACACATTTCCAACACATGCAATTTTCCCTAAAATTGTACCCTATTTTCCAAAACACATGCGCAAAATTGGACTTTCGCCTATTTTTTTCCTTCTCTAGAAAAACCCATTTTGCCGATTTGTGGACTTATGACGTCATTTGTGACGACATACTAGGTATGTTTGTACTTAGTTTTTGGTATCAATTGGTAAGAAAAGGACCCTAACTATCCACTGGTATCAAAATCAGCAGCATCGAATCCCAAAGGAGGTGGTAACCACAACGCCCGTTCACCCCACCCCCTTGGTTTAAAAAAACCATGTTTAACCAAAAGGCTACGACAATATTAAGGTTTTCACCGAACCAAAACGAGTTTATTTAACGTGCTTGTAAGCACCTTTAGGTTAATTTCTGTTAGAAAACCTTTTTTTTGGAGGTTCTCAGATTCTTAATGACCATTTTGAAGATTTCATTCTTAAGGTTTCCATGATAGGGGGGCCCCCAGGGGAAAATTCCTAAGTCACATTTTTTTCTTAGTGTGCAGGCAACATGCATACACATTAAAAATATTTGAACTGAATGAACTTTTAAAGGTGCAACGTAGATTTTGAGACCACCAAAAATCTTGTGTCAAAAAGTAATTCCTATAGATTAGTTAGACACCTGCAATAGATTTCTTATTCTTACCTGGGATTTGCTACAGAAATGTCTTAAGAGAGAAAAAAAAAGTGACTTTTTGATTTTGTTTCTTATTTCAGGTAAACAACCTGCTCCAATGCTGACACCTTATATGTGCATCTCTCACTGCACCTTTAAGTTTCTTTTGTTATGCGAGCCAGTTTAACAGTTTATCTAATTATTAAGGTTTGGAAAAACCAACTCTTCCTAACTTCCTTTGTAGCTGAACGCTTTCTTTCTTTCTTTCTTTCTTCTTTTTTCTTTCTTTCTTCTTTCTTTTTTGCTTGAATTACTCAGACTGTCACTGACTAGTACTATGAGTGAAATCTTGTTTAGAATTCTTAACATTCCTCGGACTTGAACACTAATTTAAGAACCAGTAGTTTACCTACCACATGGACAATAATTCCTACAGACTAATATTCCGTCCTCGTCGGACTTGGACATAATTCCTAAGGATCGAATTCTAACCTTGAACCTGGACCATAGTTCCTCAAGACTTAAAGTTCACCTATGAATTGGATCCTAATTCCTAAGTACTTGCATCCCATGTTGGGACATGGACCCTTTATCCCAGTACGAATATTCCACCTCTCCTCTGCTCTGTCAGGGCAAAATCAAATTTATATAAGGACTATATAATGCCAACCCTCTTCCGACCTCTCCATCTCGGACTTAGAAACCTAAATCCTTTGGATAATAGCACGCTTTGGACATGTGCCTCAGGCCCCCCATGGTGTATTTTGTACTCCGCATAACAGCCTGGTGTCGGGTGCCATGGTCCCTGTCTCCATATAGACAGTATACCATCTACAACTTCAGCTTGGCTGAATTGGAGATACCAGATTGCCATTCCTTTCCAAGCTTTGTTCCTTTGACGTGACAGGATCTTTTGCTGTGGGCAGCATAGGGCCCTATGGTACTAGTCCCTGACCTCTTTGAGGTGTGTACCGGGGTCTGTTAGTGCGATAGGTTGATGATTAATCTTTTCCCTCATTGACGACCATATATTCCTTCTTTTTGCGTTTAGACTAAATGGTAATTAGACAACTGGTCTTAGACAAATGGGGTTTAGACATCTGGGTTTAGACTAAATGGTATTTAGACCAACTTACATTATACGAAATGGTTTTAGACAACATGGGTTTAGACTAAATGGGTAATTATACCAACTGATCATTAGAAACGAAATGGGTTTAGACAAATGGGTTTAGACTAAATGTTTATTAGACCTACCAATTGTCCCATTAGACGACATGGGTTTATACAAATGGGGTTTAGACTAAATGGTACTTAAACCAATGATCATTAGACTGACATGGGTTTAGAAGACAATGGGTTGTAGACTAAATGGTATTTACCACGGTTATTAGACTAATGGGTGGTTAGACCAAATTATATAGACTAAGTGGAAATTAGACCTATTGGATATTAGCCGAAATGGTTTTAACAAAATGGCAATTAGACCATCTGGTTTTATATCACGTGACAATAGACAAAGTGGTTATTAGCCTAAGTTGCAATTAGACTATCTGATTTTAGACGAAAAAACGTTTTAGACCAAGTGGTTATAAGACGAAATGGAATTAGAGACGAAGTTGATGATATAACGCCTGAACTGCATGTAGCAAAATTTCCACCAATGTTTTGGATACTTTCATTCTGAAAGTTAATCCGTGACCCTCTCATGCACCGGCTGGATTGATGCGATATTAGGCCATCTTCAAAATAGAACAGTCACAGCCTGGAGACGTGGCTAAAAAAAAGGGATTCTTCGCAGCACTGGGAAATCTTTCGTAAGCTGCGTAATAGCCTAAAGATTTTAATCTCTTTCACAAATACCATCATATATTGAGAGCTTTGGTACCAACTCTTACATCCACCCGAGAGATTTTGGAGAACTTTTTTTAGTCCAAACAAAATCCGATTCACTCCCAATATAATAATACTACTAACATCTTGATATAGACCCTAATGCAGAGGCCTCTAGGCGCTTCACAAGAAAGGAGCAATATACAAAAATCAATACGACAAATATAAATAGAATAAAATTCTAATTTCAAACAACAATGAGATTATACAATATTAATACACAATTTCAAAAAACTTTAAATTTAAGTTAGAAATTCAAACAGATATATATTGTGACCAACGATAAGACAAAGACAACACCAGTTGCCTCCATACATATGGGGATACCCTGAATCGTCCCTGTGGAGGATCCTGTGTTAGTACCCCCAGCGACATCGGTTTAAGTCTTGATATTTCCTGGATTCAGATGCCTAACCCTACTACCTAAAACTGATGAAAAACTACTCCTAGTCAAACCGGGTTTGGATGAAGGTAGAGAATAGACACAGCAGAAAATAATCACAGAATTATAATTATGAATTGGACTGCATCAGAAGCAGGATACATATCAGGAGCGAAAATGTTGTGTAAATAGGAATGTCTTCAGACGTGACTTGAAAATCGTTGCTGACTGAGCTAAGCGGATACTGTTAAGGGATTTTAATTCTACAATGTGCTGCTGCCTCAGCAAAGGATCTATCACCATAGAACTTGTTGAATGAGTTTGGCTGATTTACTCAGCTGGGAGCAGAAGATGATGGTGGTGATACAGCTGGAATGAAGCTTCAGATATATAGGCAAGTGACATGCTGTGCATTTGGCCTTATAGGTGATAAGCAGAATCTTAAAAACAGCCCTCTGTTCAATTGGAACCATGTAGTTGGTATAGAGCTGGTGTGATATGTTCTCGTCGACGGATTTGAAGGACAATACGGGCAGCTGCATTTTGAACTCGCTGAACCTGGGCAATTCCCTCCTTTCTGGAAGGCCATAACGGCAAGGAAATGCAGGATCCAGCCGAGAATGTAACAAAGGCCGTGGACCATATGATGGTAGAAAGGTACTGTCGAAACTGCCCAATTTTCCTTATTGAGAGAAAGCCTTTGCATAATCTGTTTAACGTGATTTATCAATTCTTAGTGATGAGTCCTAAGATGACACCAAGTTCCGTGCTTCATCTGACGCTTTAAAACATAATTGGCCAATGATCATCGTTGGCTTAGTTGTCTAGCCGATCTGCCAAAATGAGAGCGAAAGTAAACATCTCCTCTTCTTTTGGTCATTTAATATCAGCATTGTTGTATTTACCCAGGAATCTGCATGTCTGCATGCATGTTTTCACTCTTTTTTATGGCTTCTTCACGATCCCGAGGGTGAAAGTCAGGGTAGAACTGGGTATCATCAGCGTAAAAAACAGACAAATTGAATACCTACCGTTGGCAGTGATGATACCTGTATGGCCACTGACAAGATAAGTCAATCGGTCCAGTAACCGAGGCCCTGTGGACTACACATCTAACCCTACCCGCCCACGGGGATCTGACGAAGACCTCCTTCTGACTTGATTAGTAGATTGCGTTCGGCCATCTGGTATGACGAGAACCAACTTAATTCTTTTCCAGTAATGCCCATAACCGTTCGTTAGACGGTTAGGAGCTGTTTGTGGTCTCTGGTGTCGAAGGCGGCGCTGAAGTCCATCAACACTAGTACAAGCCCTCTTTTTTGTTTTCAAGAGCACGTCAAGCAATGTAATTCTTGCACGTCGTACAGAGCAGTCTCATACTCTGAATATTGGCCGGTATGCCGACTGCATCGAAGCATGGAGATCATTATCAATGAGATAAGTCTGCAACCGATTAACTGCTACTCTTTCGATCACCTTTTCCCGATAAATGGCAGATGAGATTAGGGCGATAATTTGAGGAGGGATGTTGGGTCCAAGCCAGATTCTCTTCATGCAGCGGGATGACAGATGCATTCTTATAGCTTGGTGAATACGCCCGAGACAAGGCTCGTTTGGCAATCCTTGTTGGACTGGTAACAGATCATCTAGAGACCAGCCTGTAAAGGGTCCTAGGTTCAGACTTGATCGTTCTGATTTGATGGATTTCAAGACCTCCTCTTCAGACACTATAGAAAAGTAGCTGAAGGTGCCTTGGCACATAGGGGACATATGGGCAGTAGTAGTATCATGTAGACTGTTAACGCAGCTTCTTCTTTGATCTTCTTATATAAAATTCTGCAAAACTGTCAAGAAGTATCTTTTGGACATTCAGGGGCAGGTAGCGGTTGTTCCACTCTGGGAGAAGTTATATAACTTACTGACTACACGGAAAAGGTCCCGTGATTCACATGGTAGTATCTGGTTGGTATGAAATCTGTCTTGGCTTTTAGAAAGCAGAGAGTTGTATTTAGAGCACTGATCTTTGTACGCCTCTTTGAATACTGTGAGCCATCTGTGAAACTCTGCGCTCCATCGACGCCATTCTCTTCTCTCAGCACCGAAGAACGTTGTACCAAGGTGCCTGAGGACGCCGACTACAGATCGTTTTACGAGTGGAGCATGTTCATCAAGTGTCTAAATAAAATGTTATTTAGATTCATTAACCTAGAGATCCCACTCAGCATCTGAAGGCAAACAAATAAGGCAGATCGGATATCAGAGCGAAAGATGTCCTCTTTTGATGTGGCGAATTTTTGCGAGTCTTGCATGGTTTTAATAGCAACGGTTAGGTCGTTGATTTTGATGAAGCACTTGACAACGTAGTGGTCACCTGCAAGTGACTAATGATTGAAATATGGCTCACAAAATTGTCTTGCTTCCAAGTTAGTAGTAGATCGAGAGTGTGGTTCCGATGTGAGTTGGGTCCAAAACAGTTGTTCAATGTCATGCAGACTAGAATTGAGGAAAGGATTGAGCCCTCACGATCATCAGCACGCAACAGTACATTTAAGTTTCCAGTTAGGATCATGGCCATTACCAATTGTCAAAGTAGCAGAAGAGAGTAGAATTCATCTAAAACCTTGATGAGGTGAATTTATTTTTCTTGTCAGACTTGAATTTGTAGATTAGAATAAGTTGTAAGGAGAATGGTGATGATATTGTGCCATGTCATATATTCCATGTGGAGTTAAACTCGCATGTCTCGTTTATCCGTCCCTGGAGACCATCCCTAACAGAATAGCTGTACCCTCCGCCTCTTCTATGAAGGCGGTGAGAATGAAGCGTATAATTAAGTAAGGTATTCTGGATATCGGCAATGGCTACTCGACCTGCTTATCTCCAGTCATCCCAGATTCGGTGATAGACAAAGATATCCAACTGATTGATGATGATCGAGTCACACAATGCAGCTGATTTGTTTTTTTTTGCCATCGATAGACCTGGCCCAAAAAAAAAATTCCATGTAGCAGTGGTACGTCATTTTGGTTAAGATTATTACTATTTGTAACCTTAATTAAGATTCGTTTATTTCTTGTGTTACCCTGATTCGACACTGTTGATTTTCTGATGCATCCTCGTATCAATCCTACGTTTTTGGGCTTGCCACCACGGCTTCGGAAATGAAAAGCAACCATGGTGCAATATGGATATCACAAAAAGATAAAAATTACATACACTATTTCACAAGCCATTTAGTGATATTCTCTATGATTCACGCGATGTGGCAGTGTGCTAGCAGTTCGTGATCATCGCACACAAATGACTAATTGAAATTTTAAAAACAAATTGTGCACATTTAGTTTCACCCACGGCCAATGGTTACCAGGGGTAGGTGAGCTTGCCTGAACCGTCAATTGGTCCACCCTATCAAAAGGACGGTTTGTGGGCCAGTTCAGATAATCTCGGACCAGAGGGTATATGGCTGGATTGAGTTAAGATAGCCATAAATCTTACACAAACTTATCAAGTTACTAATTACATATTTAAATACATAATAAAAATCGCAATGATGATGGCAAGTACCCAAGCACTTTTTAAGATCATTTATAGCATCAATGTCTCTGCTAGTGAACCTAAGATATTGCTGGTTTGTTCAATGCCTATTTTTATTCAGTGTTTACAAAACCAAAAACATTTTCTCAGCTGCCTGAATCTTCCAGAGGTCATTTTGAGCACCAGACATTTTGGTTAATATACATCTTATTATTGATTCTGAGTTTTGGAAATTTTACAGAAGTCTTTACTTTCAAAAGTAATTGGTCCTGATGGCATCTCTCCAAAAGTCTCAAGGAAGTGCTTTCTTCCAGATGGTATATCATCCGGCCTTATGCTTTATTTTTAATATGTCCCTTAGTACAGTGGATTGCCGCGTGAATTGGCTTTGTGCTAATGTAGTTCCTGTGTTTAAAAAAGGGTGATAAGCATAAGGTGGAGAATTACAGACCCTAGTTTCACTTTTATGTATTTGTCAACCAAGTCTGGAAAGGGCTATTTTCAATGTGTCTTTCCCCTCGTATAAGGCCAGTTGTATGAACATGGTTTTGTTAAAGGACGTTCAACTGTCATTCAATTTATTTCTGTTTTTCATGACATAAGTACCACAATGGACAGAGTGGCGTTGAATAACTCGATCCAGGAATTTTATGAATTTGATTATAAAATGAACGGTATTGTTTAAATCCGTTCCTAGTCCCTGCCCTGCCCTACTCTTGTAAAATTGTATACCTAAGTAAGCGCCCAAGGGGTAACATTGGTTCAGTTTTTCGGGGGGGGGGGCGTGCACATTTTTTCCCGGTGGTGTTTCTGGCCTCTTTTTTTTCGGTTGATCCATTTTTTCGTCAACACCTTTAAAATAGCTGAGGGGGTCGAGAGGGGGAGGAGGAAAAAACGCTTTAACTTCCCTTCTATGCCTACGCATCTCTCACTTCACTCCACCACTCCCTTCCCATCATTTTCCTTCCTCCTTTCTCTCCCTTTCTCTCTCACATCCGCCTCGCTCACTCCCCTTCAACCCGTTCTAGCTTTCCCTTTAACCATTTTCCCGTTTCTCGGTATGCTTTCCGGAGTGACCACTTTCGCGCTTGTTTGAGAGTAGTTGAATTTAACCTCTCAAAAATGTGTTGTCCCTCATTTTATCCACACTTACTCTTTCCGGCAGTGCGTAACGCAGGAGTGGGGGGGGGGGCAGCGTGCCCCCGTGGGGAATCTTGCCCCCTCTTCCTCTCTTGCCCCCCTGAAAAATTAGTGATTTACATAGTCCATACACTATACTAACAAATGGATAATATATGCTGGCCCCCTGAAAATATATGTGCCCCGCCCGCCTTTTCCCCTGTAAAAAAGCTGGTTACGCCACTGTTGCCGTCCACTCGGTTTACATTTAGAAAGTATATCACGACACCCTTTTAAAAAATCCGGATATCAGAATAAGCACATCCCCATGCGAACTTTACAATTACAAAAAACGGAGGTATATGAAAAATGGGCATATTATTCGCACAGCACATTTTTAAAACAGATCCAAAGAACTCTATTAAATATGGTATTTCATTTCCCGGTTTCCGTACTTGGAATTTTTTAATACAATCCTCCAGATGGCTGTTATTGATTTTTAAAAAAATACTAATAAATTTATATCGTGAGTATATCGTTTTTAAATGTATTTAACCGTTTGAAAAGAAATTGTTAAATTTGTAGGTTGTCCATTGAATTTTCTGGGATAAACATATCGGCAAAATATTTAGATAAATCTCTCAAGTTAAACATTACTCTTTGCTAACGGTCCTGTAAATTTAAGAATGCGGTTTCAGTCCACATTGTTTCAGTCGATGATTTGAATTAAAGGTTAATCGCCATTAATGAAATGACGGGATATCCCAAACGTGTGGTGTCTACTGTAGCTTGCGGCCGTGCGCGTATCACCACAGTGGTCGACGGAGTGTCTGGCACCGTTCTGGTGATGGCTTCCGGGTGTCACGAGGCGCACACGATCGGGACAATAAAATATGACCTCATAAATTGTCCATATGATTGGCTAAGAAAAGAGCGGGAAAATACGCCATTATGGGAGTCAGAGGGAGGGGAATATTTTTCCCATCGACCAGGGACAAACTTGTACATGAAGTCTATGACTCCGGGCTAATTCGGATGAAATGTTTCGACTGAAGTTCAAGCTATTCCACAACCCTTGTTTACAAGTTGGTTGGTCCCTTTAGTTGATCGTATCCCCGGTAGTTTTTATCTTCCCATAGAGTAGTAACAAGGTCTGTAACGCAGACTAAGTAAACAGTGTGGTTGAAATTTTCGCGAACTTTTTCCTTTCGAGATATTTATCGGTGAAGATGGAACTGAATGTGAAATATGTTAAAGATTATCTTAAAACAATCGCAGAGAGTCTTGGAGCGACTGAAAAACAAAATCTGATGAACAATTACCCGATCCTATGAATGAGTTAGATTCTACTGTGTCCGGAAGATAACAAAAAAAGATTGGCCATCGGATTCACTACGGCGACTCCTCCACACACCACCCCATTCAACAGCACGAGTCTCTAAACGCATACAGATCCCTTGATGCGTATAATAATTATTACTTTGTACGGGTTATGTGAAGACGTGCTTCTTTTTTTTTTTTTAATACCAGTTCCAACTCCCCAGTTTTGCTATCATCCTTGCCCTGGTTCACGCGGGTCAGAAGCCAAATGACAAGAGGATTGCCGTGAGGATGCCTGGGCCGGGTGTGTCTCCACAAATCTGGACAAAGATTCTTACCGCAACTGGCCGTGTGGCTACAGCTGTGTACGTACTGACATGTACATTTTTCCTGGGGTGTTCGAAAGAAACAGACCGCGAACAACAACCCAGACTCGAAACACCAGCCCCGGAAGTGAATTCCCCACCCCACCACTGTCGGGTCTGGTTTTTCGAGGTCCTGGTCTTTCGAAACACCGGGGTCGTGATTTTTCCGAAACACCAGACCTCGAAACACCAGGAACCTCTAAACACCAGACCCGGAAGTGAATTTACTTCTGGGTCTGGTGTTTCGAGGTCTGTGTTTCGATGTCTGATGTTCGAGAACATCCCCCCGGTGTTTCGAAACCCAACTCGAGAACACCATCCCGGAAGTGATTCACTGCAGGGTCGGGGTCTTATGTTTCGAGGTCTGGTGTTTCGAACCACCCGGGGGGGATGTCCTCGAAACACCAGAACCTCGAAACAACAACCTCGAACCAACAACCAGGACCTCGAAACACCAGACCGCGAAACACCAGACCCGGAACACCCAGACCCGGAAAGTAAATTTCACTGGACTTTAATATGTTTTTTTTAACCATATTTTAGTGTAAATTGCGTGCAACCACCTCTAGATATTCGTATATTTTAGAAGAAAAATATCAAAATTAAAACGTTTTGGAAGTGTTTTTTATTTAAATAAAAAGGTTTCTGGCTGATGGGGTTAAACATTGCTTGTTTTTAGAGCTTCGAAAATTACACCCCCCCTACCCTTTGAAATGCAAGTCCGGCAAAGACCTTATTTTTAACATACTCTTGAGTCCTCAAGGCTGATATTATGAGGAAAATCAGTTCCACAGACCCCGAATTACTTCCCTTACAGTTCACAAGAAACCACCTATTCAAAGGAGTTTTCACTTCTCTAAAGAACCGCAAATTTCAGGTACGGTCAGTCCCACAGCCCCCCCCCCCCACCACCCACTAACGAAAAACACTCACCCGAAAACAACCAACAAAAACCAAATAAATCAAACAATCAACAAACGATACCCACAAACAAAAACAAAAACAAATAAAAAAAAACAAAAAAAACAATAAGAATAAAATGGCGGAGAGATTAGAGAGAAGATAGAAGGGGGAAGAGACAGAAGAAAAAAAGGAAAAGAAAAAAGGGCAGAGAAAAAAGGAAGAGGAACCAAGGTCACAGAAGGGAAAAGAGAAAAGGGAGAACGATCAACAATAAGGAAAGGAACCAAACAGGGAAAAGGGAAAACGACAACAGGACACTGGAGAGCCAGAGAAGAAAGCACAGGCACAAGACCACGGAATGAAAGGACCGGACTTTCAATTCCCTCACCAGGCGTCCCACTCCCCTTCCAAGCCCTCTCTTAATAAATACTTTTTATAGTATATTGCAATATTATTATATTTAATAATCATAATTCAATGCCGTTAAGCATTTGCCAGGCCGAACATTAGCTTTTTTTTCGAACTTTTTGGGGACCTATACATGAAACAAAGAAAATTGATGCTGAGATTTATTTCTCACAAGTTGAAATGTACACAATTCTTACAAAAGCAAAAGCTGTGGTGTAAAAAAAAAAAAACATGTGAACTTGACATGAATGCGAACTGTCTGTGCAAGGGAATACGCGTTATACGAGGGGATATTCGATCGGCTGTGTAATACCAAGACTTGTATGTGATTCGTTACCAAAGGTACTAACCGGCCAAAGTACTTCTAAAGAGGGTATGTGGTCTCTGTCGTCCAAGCTGTTGTAATCCTTGGCTAAATATGATCTGTCAATGTGAGTAGCTTGATTAAAAATCAGTTCTACAGACCGCGAATTATTCCTTATAAGTTATAAGCACCTCGAAACACCAGACCTCGAAACACCAGGCCGGAACGTAATTCACTCCGGGTCTGTTGTTTCGAGGTCTGGTGTTTCGAGGGTCTGGTGTTTCGAGGTTCTGTTGTTTCGATGTCTGGTCTTTCGAAACATTCCCCCGGGTGTTTCGAAAAACACCAACGATCGAAAAACAAACAAGACCTAAGACCCTGAAGTGAATTCACTTCGGGTCTGGTGTTTTCGAGGTCTGGGGTTTCGAAACACCCGGGGGGATTGTCTCGAAACATCAGACCTCGAAAACACCAGACCTCGAAAACACCAGACCCGGAAACTAAATTCACTTTCGGGGTATGGTGTTTCGAGGTCTGGTGTTTCGAGACATCCCCCCCGGGTGTTTCGAAAGATCAGACCTCGAAAAAAAACACCAGACCCGGAAGTGAAATTCACTTCCGGGTCTTGTGTTTCGAGGTTTGGGGTCTGATTGTGTCGAGGTCTGGTCTTCGAAAACAACAGGTTTTTCTGATTAAAACTTCTTTACTTCCCAAATATTATGTACGGTCCAAATCGACAGTCTAAATATTTAACAACTATTGGATGGTCATGCGGGTGATGATGGAGATTATCGCTCCCGAGTTGCCTTAGCATACCTGCGCCTAAAATACACTATCACCCCGACGCGTAGTTATAGGCCCAGGTATGCTAGGCCACCATAGTATTGCTAGGCCTTAATAGTATGCCTAGACCTACATAGTATATTTGCTAGACCGACATAGTCTAGTAGGCCAGGTATGCTAGACCTACACGATAGTAGGGGCTAGGTATTTGCTAAGGCCAACGGAGGGGAGCGATTACATAATCTGCATTCATCCCGATATATAAGGAACCAAAGTCAATATTCGTTTATTTACAGTAATACATAGTCTTTGTTACACTGATTGGTCAAATTCAAAAACTAACATCCCGTGACATTTTTTTTTCTAAGTAATATTATTGTCCTCGCTTCCTACTCCTAGCTAGGCATGTAGTGATAGGCCTACCAAGGCCAAGACCAGACCGGGCTATACCTAGGCTGGGGGGGGTATTGAGAACTGATACGAAAAAATAATACCCACAAAAATGTAAGTTAGGATGGGCCTACTCACAAACGTACTGAATGGAAGTTGAAGAGAAGGATCCCGTTCCAAATCAAAATAATATTATCGAAAAAGTACTGTAAGCTTCCAACTGATGAGCTCCATCGTAGAACTTAAGTCTTATCACTCGCTCATCCAGTGACAGTGTTTCGTTGCTCATATCCTTACATTACCTGCATACAGCATTGAGCCTGCATACAGCATTGAGCCTGCATACATCTGCCTTTTTGTGTTTCTATTTTTTTCTTGTTCATCACCTATAACTTAGCTCATGTCTGCTAACACTTGGTCATGATTAGATTAGAAATTACACATTTGTTTTAATAATTATTCAGCTAGTTGATTTCAAGGTCACATATCATGTAGTGTCCAAGGGCGGTTGATATCAGCGCATTTTGACCACCCTCTATATTTCTGGTGCACTAATTACATGTAGGGATTGATACAAAATGAAATTCAAGATGATACCTTTACACAAACATGTAATAATGAATGCTATTTTAGCTCAAAATTTTTCTTTAAGGGAAAAAATGCATTAAAATTCAATTACTTTTTTTGCACCCTGTATAGCACACATGCCTATTCTAATGTGCTACAAATAACACATTGCCTGAAAGGGATTTATTAGTACATGCATTCCAAATAAATATATAATTTTTTTTTTCATTTTCATAATGTCTGGAAATAATGCAGTGTTAAAAAGAAATGTTATTTTTATGCACTTTTTTGTCGTATCACCCTGTATATTTGTTAGTACACCCTGAATATCCATTCAAACTTTGCAGATTTACAATCCTTATAATATGCTCTTCATAAAAATGTATACATTTGTAGAATTTGGATCACAGCTTTTTGAGCTATAATAAGAAATAGGGTAAAATGCAGTCGATTTTCGCCTTTTGGGGTCCTTCGATTAGCGCAACCGACGGAACAACAACTGTCTGGCATTGTTGATTATGCAGGGCAGTAAATATAATTAATTAGAACAATATTTATGGTGAAATTCAAAGCGTGTTATGACGATAATAAATTAAACTCAACCGATCTACTATACAGCGGTATACAGTGACCGCTAATGTTTTGCCTGCGAGAAGCAACTTCCGGGTCACGTGACGGACTCAGAACGTAAACAATGTTTACAGGTCTATTAAAAAACGTGCCCAAAGTGGTCCCCCGGGGGTACCAGGGGAGGGGGTGGGGGAAAATCCTAACTTTGGTATACATTGACCGATTGTGGTATTTTTGGTGTCTATTGATAGGTTTTTGGACATGCTAAATTGATTGAGATAACTTTCAAACTCCTAAATGGCTGCCCTATGCTCAAATTTCAAAATGGCTGCCGAAAAAAATAATTTTATCACGTTTTGTACAGCTTGACCGATATTTGCGTTTCTGGAGCCCATAACAATGTTGTTGGACATTACAAGGTCATTAAAATGACTTTCGAAAGCCAAAATGGCTGCCACTTGACAAAATGTCAAAATTCAAAATGGCTGCCATCTGCTGAATTTTGCAAATGACCTTCAAAAATGGATTGCTATAACATTTTGGATGTATTTTAGATATTGGGGTATATTATGTGCCTGTTTATATTTGGTTTGGCACTACAAGGGGTTTTATACAACTTTGGAAATCCAAAATGGCTTCTAATTTTCAAAACTGTCAAAAGAAATGGCTGATATCTGTTGACTTTTATAGATTGTCTTAAAGAATTAATTTCCATTACGTTTGGTATATATTTGTTGTGTATCTCGATATGTTTTTGGCAAGAAAACGTGATTTAAACAACTTTCAAAAATTGAAAAAAAAGGCTGTCATATAAATGTCAAAATTGTCCTAATATCCACCAAACAGTTTCAATAATATTAGACTTCTAAGAGCTTAACCACATTTTGGTGTTTTTGTGTCTTTTGCAGTTTGGCATTACAAGGTGACCAAAACACTTTCTATTTTCCTGGCAAAGCTGTCTAAAAAAAGAGAGCCCTCAAAACGTCTTCTATTTCACGAAAAGAAAAAAGTAAACCTTACAAATTAATACACATCTGAAAAATGCATTTCATTAGGTTTTCGACACCGAAAAAATATGTTGCCTCATTCTTTACTGCGCTGCTCTGCTCTCCACTCTGGCTGCCTTTAAGACCATGAAGACGGGTGGCCAGGCTTGCGCCCATTTCCATTTCAATAATCGACTTCTAATCATTCTTGTCCGTCACGCGTCGGATACTTGCAAAGTTCAGCGGTTATTCTATTGCGAAGTTCTGACAAGTTTTGCTGGTGGTTCCTATGCATGCACTTCACTCTCTAATGGTCCCAATAGGGCGAAGTCTAGCGAACTCAAATCTAAGGATCTTCGCAACAGAATAACCGCTGCCTTTGCAAGCATCCGACGGACGAGAATGATTAGAAGTCAATTAGTGAAATGGAAAAGAGAATGCGAGCCACCCCATTTACGTGTCGTCTTGGCACACAGCGCCCGCCATTGTTGAATCACGGTCAGAAAGTAATTTGAGCCACCGCGACCTTGGCAAATCTTCACTGCGCTAGGGAGTTATCAACAGCATCATAATCGGCTGAGCGTGGGAAACTCCACGTACGCACAGTGTCAGATAGCGTTGATTCGGATTTTTTGTACATTGCGGTACACTGGAGATTGCGCAAAATACTTGGCCTATCGTAACGATTTACGCATCAAAATATTCCTAACTAAATTGTCTATTTTTGGAAAAAGACGAAAAAACGTGAAAAATACGATACATACAAGCATTTCTCTTACCTTATCAGCTGGCTCAATTCTCGATTGCTGCTGTCAAGTCATGCCACACGCCAGGCACTCAAAAACTAGTGAGCTAAAGGGTCTTTTTTGTGAGGAACCCGTTTCTAACATCAGATCGACCACCTGATTCGTCGATTTCGCGATATCCAAGGTACCACAAAACCGTTTTTTTTTTTTCATTCCTTGTTCAAGCCAATCGCAGAGCCTTTAACGCAGCGTTTGGCTGCTGGGGAGTCCCATGACGTAGCGCATGTCTAAGATTAGCAGGCCAATTAGCGATGCGGATACGGAATCGGCGGCGCTGTGTCCCAGCAGTACAGATGCTATGGGAGCGTAAATGGTGTGGAGCCTGCATCCGTCTTATTAGACGGCCAAGTGGAAGGCAGAGCAGCGCAGTAAAGAAGAATGAGGTAAGATCTTGGAATTTCTAATAATTGAAACTAAATTTTTCAATATTAGAACTGTCCTTTTCCGCAAAAACAAACGAAATCATAAATAAAAGAATGAGCTTGGAGAATGCGCATTGTCTAAAGACTACTAAAACAGTAAAAATACGTGGATAAAATGAAAAAGTGGTACAAATTTTCAATCGGTCATAACTCGCTCGCCCGATGTGTTTTTTAATGATTTTTTGGTGTCGGAAACCTAACGAAATACACTTTTCAGATGTGTATTAATTTATATGGTTTACTCTTTTCTGTTCGAGAAAGGCCGTTTTGAACGTTCTCTTTTTTGAGACGCCCGGCATATTGCTGCCAAAAAATATTTTGTTTGAAATATCGTTTAGATATAATACATACATGTACAGTACATAGATTAAATATGTAGCGTAAGGTATCGTTCACCATATCAATTTTGTTGTTCACGGAATGACACACTTCCTAGATGGATCATACATCCAGCTAGACCCACTCAAGTATAGCTGGAAGATTGAAGACGGGTCGACGACATCCTTTCATCCATTTGGTAGCGTACAAGGGTGCAGCTCTGCCAAGTGACGAACTGGATCATATGCCGACAGCTTACGCATTTCTGACGCAATCTACGTCTGTTAATACGCCGAAACCTGCTGGCGTACTAGATAAGTGAGCGTGAAGTGATTGATGACTTAGACGAGGAATCAGGAGACGATTACTGGCCGTCTAGTGAAGAAAGCTCAGATGATGAGATGGAACCACATTCCTAAAAACTTACATGAACTTCAATTTTAAAGTGAGCAAGTCTGAACATTGGTCTTAGCATAATAAAGTTAATTGCAAAACGCAATAAACTGATTTAACACCAGGAAATGATTTCTGATCCCTTTTGGGTTGCTTGGTTACCGATTGTATGTGACCAATCGTGCTTCACCCTTTTGTCTTCCACAACCAATCAGGGTGTTGTAAATGGTCACTTCGCTATTTGCCACCGGGGAGTTTAGTCGCCCTTCTGGACTTGTTGACAATTATAAAATTTTCCCTCCCTCTTCCACCCCCCAGGTGTGTGGTAGACCAGCAGAGGGTCTCTTAATTACCTCAATTTAGGTTTGTAAGTGTCTTTGCTTAAGCTCATTTAACTTATTGGACTTGTATTTGTAAGTATTTTGGGAGGTTGTTTTATCTTACGATTCTGATGAAACATTAAATTGTTTTGTGCGGGAAATTTAACAAATTGGGTCATTTGATGGATCTGAACCTTCTCTAAATTGAACTTGTAGTATATATATAATAAATGAAATTGGATTGTTACTTAAGTTAGGCTAGTGGATAGGTCAGTTCTTTAGCAAATTGCGCATTTGCATTAAACTAGTTGTAAATCTGAATGTATTCCAATAAGGATCTAATTGGGAAAGTGTGAAGTAAGGCTATATTATTGGATCGGTACCTTCTTTGGCAAATTGGTGGGGAACCACAGCGGCTTAGTATACCGTATTACTGGTCACAGTGTGCATTAGGATTATAACAAGAACTTCGAATGTGAAGTTAGGCCAGTTTATTCCCGGTACACTTATTGGACAAAGTTGCTGAGGGTGGAACTTAGTGGTTTATAATATTACTGAGTAGCTGAGTAGCTTTTGGAATTGGAAGCAACTAGAATTTGATACATAAATATTTGGAAACTTCGATTTGGAATTGGAAATTAAATAGGGGACTAACTCTGGCAAAATAGCGCCACATTCATTTGCGCCATTGCTTTGGTGTTTTCACAACGTACAAAATATATCAAGTTTCACACTATGGACGTATAGGACGTCTTAACCTGAGAGCTTATTTATAACGTATTTGGAAGCAATATTCCAACCACCACACCAAGGTTTTTCGACCATTTTCGCCATTCATGCACGCACAATTGGTATTTATTTGGATGATGGGTGCCAAAGTAAGAATACACATGTATATTACTCTAAAAAGTAAGAAACGAAAAAATACAAATGTGTCATATTTTGCTTACATCGGCATCCAGTAGCATAACTAAAGTACCATTTTTTTGGCATTTTACACAGAATAAAGTATGGAAGGTGGCAACAAACCCCCTACCTTACGATTTTTTTAACGGGACACCCTGACCTCCGTGAAGGTGGTACCTCCAATTATTTCGCTAAAATGACCGCAAAGGATGAACTTACAATTACATAAAAGTCTTAGATCATATTTGTTTGCGTTTTTGTGCGAAAGGGAATAATCCGGGGGGGGGGGGGTAACCCCCACCCACCACCCTCAGTCGGACGAGGGTTAAACCATGTGTTCTTGCCAAAAACATACCGAGATACACAACAAATATATATCAAAATGGAAAATCATTCTTTAAAAAAAATATGTAAAAGTCAACAGATAGCAGTCATTTCGAATTTTTCACATTTTTGAAAAATAGACGCCATCTTGGATTTCCAAACTTGTATAAAACCCCTTGTAGTGGAAAACAAATATAAATAGGCACAAAATATACATCGATAGCTAAAATACATACGAAATGTAATAGCAATCCTTTTTTGAAGGCCATTTGCAATATTCCGCACATGGCAGCCACTTTGAATCTTGATATTTTGTCAAGTGGCAGCCATTTTGGATTTCGAAAGTCAATTTAATGACCTTATAATGCCCGCAATATTGATATGGCACCAGAAATGCAAATATTGGTCAAGATGTACAAAACGTGATACAATTCACCTTTTCACGGCAGCCATTTTTGAAATGTGAGCATAGGCAGCCATTTAAGGAGTTTGAAAGTCTCTCAATCAATTTAGCACGTCCAAAAACCTATAATACGCACAAAAATACCACAAATCGGTCCAATGTATACCACAGTTAGGATTTTCCCCCACCCCCTCCCCTGGGACCCCCGGGGGACACTTGGGCACGTTTTTTAATAAATCGGCCGGCACCATCGCATTCAGCGGGAAAATTCAGTATAGAAAAACCTCCAAACACAAAATAACACCATTTCCCAGCTGCCCGTGCTGTGGGGACGACTACACTGTTTGAGATGTGAAAAAAATGCCAGATTTCTCGGGAAAATAGTTCCAATGTGGATTATTCCCGATTGGCAAGATATGGGAAAATGCTCTTCACACAAATATTTCATATACAATGGCTGGGATTTTGAAAGGGAGACTAACCCTTTAGACCCTGGGTTTAAACCAGGTTAGTCCTACAAGACGGGACCTTTTTTCTTACAACTTACTCTAAAAGTGTGCTGTAAGGGTGAGAAAATTTCTCTCATGGATGGCTGTCCAGCCCATCCATGAGGATGTCTCCTCCGTTACATTTAACTTTCACAGTATTTGAAGGAAAAAAGGTCCCTCTTGTAGGACTTAAAACCTGGTCTAAACCCCAGGTCTAAAGTTAGTCCTCCCTTTCAGTTTATACCAACCAATTATATTTTGGGGCTGGAATGTTGAACATTATCGTCAGGTATGTAAAATGCATCAGATATTGGTAGATGTCCTTTTAATATTTTCATAATTTTAATATTAAATGTGTCGACTTTTTTCCATGATGCATTCGGGAACACATCGCCTCTCCCGAGGCAATAGTTAAGCGGCGCACCGTATTGCGGAAATGTGAGAATTGCAACCCATTTTATCTACTTCCTGTGACATGATGCTTACATCATCATCAAGGGTGCAGTCTTAGCTTTTAAATACCATTTATGTTAGACTGTATTTCAATAGACAGCCATTTGTGGACAAGATATACGCATTCCAGTACTACAATACATTACCTGTCAATGATCCCTGTTGCAATCGTAACAAAAACATGATCGATTGGGGACGCTTAATGTATTGTAGTCCTGGAATGTATTGCATCTGTCCAAAAACATGTCTGGTGGCTGAAGTCCCATTGAATACGGTCTATTCAATTTGCCTTGTTTAATTTCAAGATTTGTTAGTTAACGACGAAAGGCTAAATTCACCGTGTGCCACTTTTGATCAGAACTACAAGCAAATGAAACAGAATGGCATTTGAAAGCTAAGCCTTCGTCCAGGCCGTACGCGGGGGGGGGGGGGGGGGCGGGTCGGTGCACTCTCTAAACTCCACCAAAATTTGGAAAAAAGGTCCACTTTTAGCTGGATTTTTTGCCATGGAAATTACCAAAAGTTAGAAAGTCCACTTTTTGGTAATGGGAGATTGTAAAAATAAAGTCCAAAAAAGGACATTTGAGGGGGTAAGGTCCCTTTTACTAAAAAAGTCCACTTTTCGAAGTCCCGCACCCCCAAAAAAATACCTCTGTGCACGGTCCTGACTGCGTCTTTGATGTTCATGTAAGCATCATGTAACAACAGTATTTTCTAATGTCACGGAGGGCGCTTTTCACTTGCACTTTTTTTTTAAACAGGGCTGGTT